>CM042862.1:12499313-12571313 GCA_023658055.1 Thaleichthys pacificus
TGCTATGCAAATTAGGACATATTCAATAAGCTCATGTGCATATTCAAATACATTTCAAAAGAAACTTGTAATACAAAAAAAGTTACTTTTTATGTATACTTTTACTATGTAAAGTTTTATTGTGGTAGGAGTAAAGGAAAAAATTAAGCCTATTTGGGTGTATTTTGGGCATATTCGACTAGTGTATAGCTCATTTGCATATTACAATTCATTTTCAAAGAAACTTGTAATACAAAAAATGTTACTTTTCATGGGTAGTTTCATTGTGTTAAGTTTCATTTTGATAGGAGTAAAGGAAAAAAATAGCCCCATTGGGGTGTAATGTTGCCTGGCCTTATTGGCACACATCTCGGATTGATGAGAATTAAACATATTTCCACAACTAGGATTTCTTAGGACTTTTAGTATGTTGTTCTGGACACTTCATAGAAATGATCTATGCAAAAAAAAATTGTTTTACAATTAGTCTGTCGTAAAACGTTACTTTGCCTGGACTATATGCAGAGTCTGAAGCACCGTTAAAGTTTCAAGTAGCTTTATTGTCAATTTCTTCACATGTCAAGACATAAAAAGGAATCGATATGACGTTTCCCACTCTCCCACAGTGAAACATAAAAAGCACAGGCACAACAGATAAGACAAGACATTTCCTAAAACATAGCATTACATATTCACATACAGCAGCATAAGCTCATAATAAAGCATAAAGCTTGCTGCGGCGTGTGGCATGGATCTTGGCAATCGCGAAGAACTCTATTGGTATGGAAAGGTAATCGAACTAAAATATAGCTCCTTGGTCAACTGGGTCTCTCAAAAAGGGAGCTGCCATGTTATTTTCCGGGGGTGTGGCAAGCTTATCCAGCTACACTTACGTTAGCCTGCTCTGGAGCAGGTTGTGCTAATTGATATGTTACTATGGTGATTCATCGAAAGTTGCTTCCACGAACCAAAAAGAGGGGCGTTTTTTATCTTAGCCTGAAAATTAGCTCGCTAAACCGCTTAGCGAGCTACGACGAATACCCGCCAGCTCGATCTTTGCCTGTAAACAGTGATTCTGACTGTCAGAGACCTTTAAATAGCCTGACTTACTGAAATTGGCAAAACTAGCCTGGCTAACGTGGGTCGCTTTCTCAGGGCATATGACGAATGAAACAGGCTCGCCTTGAAAAATCAGATATACTGGCTATCTTTAGCAGGGCCTTGTCTACAAAAAGCAGTCCTCCCTGACGTTTTTGGAGTAGAATTGAGTGAAATACAAAATTGTTTACACACTGCAAGTGGGCGAGCCGAGTCTGACTCTGAGGCTAACGTCAAAACAATGACATGTACCCCCGGGACGCAGTATCACTCCAATTGCAAGTCCACAAATCACAAAAATATTCGGAGCATCTGGCTAAAAGCACAATTCCCACATCTCCTAAAGGCTGCCCTCCTCGACCTTTTTCGTGTAGACCTAACTGTAAAACTTATGAACATGACGCAACCAAAACATGCCTGCCGCCTAAGCCTATGCGGCCTCCCTGGCGCATAGGCTTATTACAAAGACTTTCACGCCCCAAATCAAAATTCTGAGCCGACAGGTCTGTCGGGAATTGCTTATTGTCCTATAGGCTGCCCTCCTCGACCTTTTTGATGAACAATTCGCCGAGATGCAAAATGATTCACTAATTAAAAACACAGAGGAAAAAAGCTAGAGCTACAGTAGCTACTTTTCGAGTTCGGTTTTCCGTCACTTCAGACTCACGATCTAAAGGTCTAAAAGTGCTAAAACCTTCACCATAATTCAAGAGTGGTGTACTTTCACGAACCAAATCATTGATTCTAGCTTAAAATGTGTAAAAATAGGACTTACCGAACGTGGCTGCCTCCAACACGGCTATCAAGCGATTCCAGTTGAAAACAACAATGGCCGCCGAAAAATTATTTATATTCGTAACGGCGAGCTGCGATTGGAAGCGAAATGAAACAGGGGCTAAAAACCGAGGGTGGGGGCTTGGTCAGCACATAATTTCCAGAAAGTATGTGTGTGTGTCTCGCCAAACTCGCTCGTGTGTCAAGGGGCAGGATGAGTGTGCGCGCGCTGTGGAGCCATTCAATTGAATTCAATCATATATTCACATATCAAGGTGAAATTGCGTATGGTACTTCAGAATTATGTCAACTTGAAGGCAGTAACGTTTGAAAAACCATCAGTCAAAATTATATTTGATTTATTAACAAAAATATATTGTGGCAATGTGTACATTTACATAAATACACGTCTTTCAGCCATTTTGTATTGCATTCCTTATTCAATATCACCCTATAGAAAGACATATTCTACAAATCTGTAACAAATTTCAAGTCGATTGGATCTACGGTTCATGAGGAGAATGGATTTGAAGGTTGTACCAAATTTGGACAGTACAAGACAACTCATAAGTCTGACAATATGGGTCCTTGAGGCTTTTTTCTTCCCCATGAGAAATAAGGCATGCATACCAATTTCCAGGCATCTTGGAATAATGGGGCGCTGGGGAAATCACGTAGACTTTGGGCGTGACTTATAGCGCCACCTATGGGCGTACATGGGCCATTAGCGGTCTGGGAGTAGTGAGTGACCTGGTGTATCATTGGGCCAAATTTGAAAAAATCGGGTCAAGGACTTTTTGAGCTATTGAGCCATTTAGCGGAGAATAATAATAATAATAATACTAACAAAAACAATAGGTTCCCTCCTACCGGAGGAACCCTAATAAGAATACTAACAAAAACAATAGGTTTCCTCCTACCGGAGGAACCCTAATAATAAGAAAAGGTAGAAACACTTAAGTGGCTTCGCCGCTTCGCGGCTTGGCCACCAAATAGAACCCAACCGCACAATTACGTACAGTATACTAATTTCAAACGCGTCTCACAGAAGCAAGTATAATGTTAAAGATTTTACGGCTTGCTAGCCTGTAATACTATCTGTACAAAGAGAAATCCTTAGCTCAGCAAGCCTAGCTAGATTAGCTGCTATCCTGTTTACAATAGTATACAAGTCTTCAAGTTATCATACGAATACAAACGCTAAAATACATGTTTTGTACTGCCGTTGTAGGCTCTTATTACTCACTGTCAAATGTAACAATGAAAATCTCTGAGGGCTGCAGGAGTCTCGTCAGTCGTTGTCTTCAAGTCTTCTCCAACAATAAAATAAAATGGTCTTCTTCTTGTGCGTCGTGCCAAGCTCGCGAGTGTGTCAAGGGGCTCTGGCCCCTTGTGTGTGTGAGAATGTGGAGCACGCGCGCACAGGAGCAAAGGGAGACAGGATTTGGGTAAACAGCCCTAGAAATTAGCCAAGCATACATGTTTCAAATATTCACTAAAAATCGACTTTTCATCTCACAGTCAACTTCTTCTCAGATTTGTGTACTAAACATTCTCAAGAGTCTTCATATGAACTTGTGATTGAATCAGAGTATCAGTTTTTGACTGGCGGAGGTGGAAAGCATTATTTTAGCGTTAGCGATAAATTCGATTTGCTTTATATCAATCATTTTTGGAGATATGAAGTTGCCTTTGCACATGGTAACATGTTGTAGTGTCTTCCACCGATATACCAAGTTTAGTGTTGATATATCAAAGATTTGCTGAGATTTGACCCAAATTCCTGTTTGGTTGCTTTGTTGCCAATTTTGATACCTGTACCGGACAAACGGTTTTGAAAATCAAATATATGAATACGTTTTGAGTGAGGGTTGCTCTGAGGATGATGGATGCCAATTCTGGGGAAGATTGGAAAAAAATTGTAGGAGGAGTAGGCTTTCAAAGGTTTTTTATAAAACCGGAAATGGCGGAAAATCTATATAACCGGAAATTGACGTCATAGGGTGCGTTGAACTCGTCTTGATCCAGGGAATCCAATGGTACCTCATTTTTGAAAATCAGTCATACGGTTCAAAAGTTGCGTGTGTGAACACAAGTCCAACTTTGACCCATTGGTGGCGCTAGAGTGGTCTAATGAGATACATGAAACTTGGTGTAGGTATAGAAGGAACAGTCCTTAATGAGTGTGCCAAATTTCACAAAAAGTTATCCAAGGGTTCTAGGGGCTGCCATTGACTCCCATGGAACTAGAATAAAAACTAGAAAGGTACATTTCCTGAAGAAAATGTGTGTGTTTGCTGAAAGCAGTTCAAACGATTGTTTTGATGGCTTGAATAGTGAAGAAGGTTTTACAAAAAATTTAAAAGAGGTATGTGCTTTAAAAACAAAATGGTGAGAAAAAGTGTTAAAAGTGTATCTGTCATTGTTATGCATTGCGATATTTTCTTACTGTTGAAAATGGAGAAAAAACAGTGATGAAAAGATTATCTTATTGACTTTCATACATTTTTAAGCGTTAAAAGTATTAAAGAATGAAAGATTGAGAAACAGAAAAAAGTTTGAAGTTAAAAAAATGAGCAAATATAGTGATGAAGAGTATATTGCATAACAGTTATCAATATCATGGCAAACAAAAGTATGTCAGGAGTATGAAGGTGAAAAAAAGTGTTGCTTTGAAACCAAAATGGTGAGACAGTGTTAAAAGTATATCTGTCATTGTTATGCATTGCAATATTTTCTCACGGTTGAAAAAGGAGAAAAAAGAGTGATGAAAAGGGTATCTTATTTAATTTCATGAATGTTAAAGCGTTATGTTAGAGCCATTTTATATTTTATTTCATTCTAAACCCTTTACATTTTTAAACCCTTAGTATTAGTTAGACTTATTTTTTACACTTCTTATTTAAGATTCTTATATGTTTAATGTGTGCACCTTCCTGTCACAGGAAATTCCTTGTCTGTGTGATGTTTCTTGGCGAATAAAACCCATTCTGAAAAGTATTAATAATTGAAAGATGTAGAAACAGAAAAAAGTTTGAACAGTGAAGAGCGTTGGCCAATCGGATTGGTTCCTTGTTTCTTGTAACGTTGGTCATTGTCAACATTTCTAACCTATAATCTAGGTTTTAGGTTCAAGATGAAGGAGAAACTAATCATGTGTGCCTGCACAACCAGTCCTGTTCAGACACTTAATTTAAAGATGACATCAAAATAATAATCCATAGTGCAGGGTTGCCGATGTTGTCGTTGTCCCTGGTGAGTTTTTTAAATTAAATCTCGTCACATTATGTGACTTTGTTGTGCAACTGGAAAAGCTAGCTACTCTAACTCAGAATGCTGCTGCAAAAAAAGCTGAACTATTGTGGGTGGTAAATAAGATCATGCTACATCTAACCAGCAGATAATTTCTTGCAAGTGTGTCAAAGTGGTATTTTTACAGACTGTATTAACACCGTAGGCGTGAATAATGCATGCATCGTCATGCATGCATCGTCCATCTTTAGCCGAAGAAGCTAGAGAGAGGATGCAATGGGAGATTTCCTACAGTAAGCTAGATACTGCTTCAAATTGAAAACGGAGACGATCTTTTGATTAAAGACAAGTTCCTTAACCTCTGTTGTCAATATCGCAGATAAAAAGTAAATACTGTTACGAAACATTGGTTTGTAGGTAACGAACGATAGACGTAGCTAGCTAGTTTCGCCGTTCTATGGCAGCTACAGTACTGTAGGATGACAGTCGTAGCTAGCGTTGTAAGCACTCGTCACTAGAATGGCCATAACTTTAAAACAAAAGATCATATTTCTAATCTGTCTGCTGTTCTACATTGCCCACACAATTCTGTATATATATCAACTCTAACATGGCCTGTATCTTGTATTGAAAGTGCTCGAAAATTAGCTCGTCTAAGGTATGGTGGACTGAGAAAACATATTTGTCAGCAGAGCGAGCGGATGTCGTGGGAGAATTCCTACTGTTAGATTTACTGCTTCAAATTGAAAACGGAGAAGATATTTAGAGTAAAGACAAGTTTCTTAACATCTGTGTTCAATATCGTCAACTAAAAGTAAAAGCGTTTCAGTTACGAAGCCTTTGTTCGTAGTAACGCCAGCTGCAGTAAACCTTTCGTGACCTCGGTTTGGCTGTTTGTGACGGTCGGCTATGACAGTGTTGAGCCTCGATTTTGGCAGATTTTTGTGAAACTTAATTAAAGAAAAATTATCTAGCTAGATTATGTACACTTTAAGCTCAATGTACATACCTTGGTTGGCCAATTTGGTCGATTGTGGAAAAAAGTAGAACCGTTTTTAGTTATGGAGAGCCATCGCGCTAGCTTGGAATTGCGTTATCCCACTCATCACTTCAGTGGTCATAACTTTTAAACAAAATAGTCTATCTTAAATCTGTCTGCTGTTCTGAATTCACGACAAAAGTACGCACATTTCAAACGCTCTAACCTATCCTCTATCTTGTATTGAAAGTGGTTAAAAATTAGGTTTTCTAAAAAAAGTAATGCAGACGGAGAAGATTTTTGTCAGAATGGCTCAGTGAAATCGTCTTGATAAAGGATGATTTGCCTAACATGATCATACAAATATTTATATCATTAGAAAGCCCTACTTAGTGTGTTTTTGTGTTTTAATTAGTGTTTTTGCTTGCAGCAAACACACTAATAATAAAACTAACAATAACAATAGGGTTCCTCCTTACGGAGGAATCCTAATAAAACTAACAATAACAATAGGGTTCCTCCTTACGGAGGAATCCTAATAATAATAAAACTAACAATAACAATAGGGTTCCTCCTTACGGAGGAATCCTAATAATAATAAAACTAACAATAACAATAGGTTTCCTCCTTACGGAGGAATCCTAATAAAACTAACAATAACAATAGGGTTCCTCCTTACGGAGGAATCCTAATAAGAAAAGGTAGAAACACTTAAGTGGCTTCGCCGCTTCGCGGCTTGGCCACCAATAACTAGAGAGGGTACAATTTCTGGGGAAATTGTAGGGTGTGCTCGCTTGCAGGTGGGTCCGTCCCCATAAGTTTTTCCCATCTAGTGATATTTTCAAGCATTTAGCCTACTCAAGAACCCCCTTTGAAACAAGCGAACCCCCTTTGAAACAAGCTACTGTAACAACGTTGTCACCGGCAGTATTTCCGATGGAATCGCGATTCAAACAGTACCATCTGCTAACTTAAAATATGCCCCCAAAAACGTAAATAAGCTTTACATCTATTTAGGGAGAAATGGCTAATTCAAAAGAAGGCTAGCCAAACTTGACTGAGTGAAGGGATTGTTTTTAAGCGCCGGAAATGAGAATGTTTCTTTTGACATAAAGTTTAGGCTGTGGCACTGAAGTCAGCGACGCACCACACAAGCTTGAGTTTAAATACATTCTTTAATGTGACATAACTTACTGTACATGCAAGTCTTGATTTGCTTAAATGTACATGTATGATGCTGCTAGTACACCACGGCACGATACGATACTCGCTGTGCAACAGCACATCCACATTGTATCCATGCGTCGTTGCTAACGTAACAACGTTGTCACCGGCAGTATTTCAGATGGAATCGCGATTCAAACAGTACCATCTGCTAACTGAAAATATGCCCCCAACAACGTAAATAAGCTATCTATTTAGGGAGAAATGGCTAATTCAAAAGAAGTTTGCTACGAGCAAGCTAGTTGCGGTGGCTAGCCAAACTTCACTGAGTGAGGGGATTGTTTGAAAGCGCCGGAAATGAGAACTTTGTTTTGACATAAAGTTTAAGCTGTGGCACTGAAGCCAGCAACGCACCACACAAGCTTGAGTTTAAACTTTACATTCTTTAATGTGACATTACTTACTGTACATGCAAGTCTTGATTTGCTTAAATGTACATGTATGATGCTGCTAGTAGTAGTACAGCACGGCACGATACGATACTCGCTGTGCAACAGCACATCAATCCATGCGTCGTTGCTAACGTGTGCTGACGTGGTGAGGTAGCTAGCACTGATTACCCTTCGTTGACTAAAGGCACTTTTTGCCACAAAAACGTAGTAAGCTCCTAAACCGTGCAACGGAACGTAAATACAAATACAAGCAATGCAATCGAGACCAAGACCAACATTTTGACAAAGGCGTTGTCTATGTAGTCCAAATATTGACTGATCCTTAGGGGGGCGAAAATAAACAATAAATAAATAATATATATGTGAGAGAACAATGGTTGTGCTCGCCGAAGGCGTGAGCACACCCAATAAGTATGCAGAATAACAATAGTGTTTTTGCTTGCAGCAAACACACTAATAATAATAATATATATGTGAGAGAACAAAGGTTGTGCCCTTGCTGAAGGCAAAGCACACCCAATAATAATACTAGCAAATACAATAGGTGCCTCGCAGCTTCGCTGCTTGGCCCCTAATAATACTAACAAATACAATAGGTGCCTCGCAGCTTCGCTGCTTGGCCCCTAATAAGAAAAGGTAGAACACTTAAGTGGCTTCGCCGCTCTGCGGCTTGGCCACCACCAATAGGTTTCCTCCTTAAGGAGGAATCCTAATAATGTTATGTATTTTTTCGGCCTGTCCAACGTCAAAGGTCCTCATCCAAAACTCTGTGAGCGACTATGTAATATTCCACGCTGGCTGTCTATCAAGATCAGTAAATGAGCCCATCAGGAGCTGTGTCTGGCTAGAGGCTGTTGGAAGAGCAGGTTAGAGGGAGTGAGGGAGGGAGAGAGGTACACTGGGAGGAGGCAGAGAGAAAGGGAAGGAGAGAGGGAGGAAGGGAGAGAGATAGGGAATAGGTAGAAAGGGAGGATGGAGGGAGTGAGACAGAGAGGGAGCAAGGAAGGGAGGGAGAAAGATCGGGATGAGGAAGGGAGGGAGTAAGGGAGGCAGAAAGTGAGGTAACAAGTGAGGGGGGAGTGAGGAGGAGAGACAGACAGAGGGAGAAGGAGGAAAGAAAAGTGAAGAAGGGAGGGAGATAGGAGGGAGCTCTACAGCTATGGTAGGACTTGATGAGGTGGACTTCAGATGATGTCAATCAGCTAAAGTTTGATTTTAGATTTGTCTGTGTTATTAAATGAATCTGCTCCATCACTGCTCTACTGCCTCTGGACTCTTCACCTCTGCATGGACTCAAGGAGGGAGATGGAGGTGTGTGTGTGTGCGCGTGTGTGTGTGTGGTACTCAAATGTGTTAAAATGTGGTGCCTGAACTCATGTGTATATGCACACATCTACAAAACGTTTACTCTACATCATCCACACCACCTCAACCCCCACCCAGCCCTACCACAAACACACTCTCTCTTTCTATCTTTCTCTCCCCCCCAACCCTCCCGCAACCTTCTTCCATACCTCCTCTCTCAGCTGGTTCCACTAACCTCCTCCCTCCCCCTCAGCTCCGCCTCCCTGCCCACCCCCTACTACCAACCAGAGGAGGACGACGAGCGGCCCTTCATCTGCTCGCTTGCCGCCGACAACGGCATCATGTCATGCACCGATGTGCCAGCGCGCCGCGAGGGAGGCCGAATCTGCTGCATGAGCAAGGAGGACGCCCTGGAGCGCCAGACGCAGGGCCTCAGCCCGGACCCGCTGGTCAACAGCAGCATGGAGGCTGTGGGGCTCTGCATCAACTGGAACCAATACTACACACGCTGCCACACTGGCAACAGCAACCCACACAAGGGAGCTATCAACTTTGACAATATAGTCTACGCCTGGATAGTCATCTTTCAGGTGAGGAGCGGCCAGGGATTGGGGGGTGGTGAGGGTAGGTCATATATGCACAAACACATATACAGATGCTCATATACACACACGCTTGATCTCATTCTGTGTCACACTTGCACACACATGCTCGATCTCTGTTTCACACTTACACACTCCACATTACATTTACATTTAGTCATTTAGCAGACGCTCTTATCCAGAGCGACTTACAGTAAGTACAGGGACATTCCCCCGAGGCAAGTAGGGTGAAGTGCCTTGCCCAAGGACACAACGTCATTTTGCACAGCCAGGAATCGAACTGGCAACCTGCTGATTACCAGCCCGATTCCCTAACGACATCACACACACAGGCCCACATCTTGTCTGTCTGTGTGACACACACACACACTGTGACAGTGTGAGTCTCTCCCCAGGTGATCACTCTGGAGGGCTGGGTGGAGATCATGTACTACGTCATGGATGCTCACTCCTTCTACAACTTCATCTACTTCATCTTCCTCATCATCGTAAGTCACACACACAGGGGTGGACTGAGAAAATAATTCAGTCTGGGAATTTTCCTCAATCCCAGGCCACTGAAACTTTGGGCTCCTTCCCAAACTTTTGCATACCCTTACAAAAAAGAAGTATACTTAAAGTTTAATTTGTAAGTATACTTAAGTATAAAAAGTATACTATTATCATAGTACTTAAAGTATACTAGCAATGTACTTATTTATATACTAGCAGTGTACTTATTTATATACAATTTTTGTACTAAGTAAACTGGATTGGCCCATCTTTTAGTTCATTTAGTACACTTATAGTGTATTTGAAGTTTACTTTTGAATACTGTAAAGTAGCCTGTGTAGTGCATTTTTAGTTCATGAAGTATACTTCGTAAAGTACTTCAAAATATACCTTTGAATACTCTAAAGTAACCTGTGTAGTGCACTTTCAGTTCATGAAGTATACTTCCTAAAGTACCTCAAAGTATACTTTAGAATACTTTCAAGTGCACTTTCAAGTGCGGCACTTTATTTACATGACATGCCGTCATGTAAATAACTTAAGGCCATATAGTTTGTTTAATAAAAGAGCAAGCTATGTACCTGTTTTATAGGAAAGGTAACCTTAAATGACTTATTTTGTGATCTGGCACAATATAAAAAAAACAATAACTAGAGAGGGTACAATTTCTGGGGAAATTTACATTTACATTTAGTCATTTAGCAGACGCTCTTATCCAGAGCGACTTACAGTAAGTACAGGGACATTCCCCCCGAGGCAAGTAGGGTGAAGTGCCTTGCCCAAGGACACAACATCATTTGACACGGCCGGGAATCGAACCAGCGACCTTCTGGTTACTAGCCCGATTCTCTACCACTCAGCCACCTGACTCCTCTGAAATTGTAGGGTGTGCTCGCTTGCGTCGGTTGCAGGTGGGTCCGTCCCCTTAAGTTTTTCCCATCTAGTGATATTTTCAAGCATATTTTCTTAGCCTACTCAAGAACCCCCTTTGAAACAAGCGAACCCCCTTTGAAACAAGCTACTGTAACAACGTTGTCACCGGCAGTATTTCCGATGGAATCGCGATTCAAACAGTACCATCTGCTAACTGAAAATATGCCCTCAACAACGTAAATAAGCTTTACATCTATTTAGGGAGAAATGGCTAATTCAAAAGACATTTGCTATGAGCAAGCTAGTTGCGGTGGCTAGCCAAACTTCACTGAGTGAGGGGATTGTTTGAAAGCGCCAAAAATGTGATGTTGCAAAAGAATAATAATCAGTAAACTATATTCAATAATGACAATCAATTCAACAAACTAATTTCCATATAATAAGCCTGTTAACAGACTGACTCTATTGTGTACAGTTGCAGTGCTGCACCTGTCAAAGTCTCTCCACTGGCCCCTGTCACCACAGCAGCCTCCATCTCTTTCCCTGTGTCACCTGTGCATGCTTTAATACACAGAACAGAAAATCAAGACAATTGCATTTGAGCCACATAGCACATTTATTATTTAAAGCCAAAAAACATGTTGTGCATATTTAGATGAGTGCCTTTTTCTCTTGGCCATTTATTTTACTTCATTTAAAATGTATAGCCTATATATTGGCTAACAGTAATACCAAATGTATTATATTTTTAGAAAAATTAAAACAATATGGTTTGGAATGATATTTGAATTTTCTAAATGTCGAAAATATAGCTGCTTACAGCTGCTTGCACCTGGCGCCTCTGGTACAGCCGCATCTTCGGGCTGCAAACTCTCTCCTCCTCCGTCTTTTGATGGCCTAAACATTTATTATAATTTATACTTCTACATTGTGCAGCATTTGCTTGCAGTGCCTGTTGTTGTTTTTTAAATCTCTAACTTTTTCAGCGCCACCTTTTTCTCCTCTTCTTTTCCTTTCCATTTCTTTGCTAAAGAAACAACGACGTTAGCTAAAATAGCTCCAACGAATTGGCTGTACCCGGAAAACGATAGATTTTTGATCAATCGTGATCTGTAAAATGGACGGTCACGGACAAGTGCACCGTTAAAGTTTACACGGGGGAAATGCCCACCCCCACCCTTTGGATTTTGAAACGCTCCAGTTAAACAGTTGCTTGGTATTAAGGCCGTCCTCAAAGTGAGTGTAAACTATTAGGATTTTTTTTTCTTGAATAGTGCCGTGGCCGTAGCGGCCGTTTGTTGGACCGGCCGTTCGGGAAATCTCCCGAGTCTCCCGATGGCCAGTCCGACCCTGCTGCTAGTAGTAGTACACCACGGCACGATACGATACTCGCTGTGCAACAGCACATCAATCCATGCGTCGTTGCTAACGTGTGCTGACGTGGTGACGTAGCCAGCACTGATTACCCTTCGTTGACTAAAGGCACTTTTTGCCACAAAAACGTTGTAACTTCCTAAACCGTGCAACGGAACCTAAATAAAAATACATGCAACGCAATCAAGACCAAGACCAACATTTTGACACAGGCGTTGTCTATGTAGTCAAAATATTGACTGATCCTTAGGGGGGCAAAAATAAACAATAAAAATAACTAGAAACGGCTGTTCCTGCGAAACAGCAGTGAGAATGCTGACCTGAATGGGGATAGCTGACCATGCTAAAAAAGCGGAAAATTGTGAAAATGTAGTCGAAAGTTATAAGCTGAAGCGCCTGAAAGGTATTTTTGAAAGGGGCTGGAGCTGGACGAAGGTATAAAACTATAGAAAAGAGAAGAAAAATACAAAGAGATAAATTATTCTGAAGAATTTGAAAATTTAGCAGAAAATTATTTGCTGGAGTTTCAAAAGGCCTGAAATGTATGTTAGAAAGGCAGCAAGATGAAGGCAGAAAAGTACAGAAAAGAGAAGAAAAATGCAAAAGTACTGGCAGTTGGAAGGTACTGCTGTGAAAGGTATTTTTGAAAGGACCTGGAGCAAGATGAAGGCAGAAAACAGAAGAAAAGAGAAGTAAAGAAGAAGAAAAATGCAAAACAATAAGGGCAAAAATTCAGAAAGATGAGCTGCAGGAAAATGTGAACATTTAGCAGAAAAACAGTTGCTGAAGTCTGGGTTGAACGAATTTGAAGGTAAAAGGACAACACTGGAATGACTTGAACTTGCCTGAAAAACGTAGCAACCGTTGGTCATTGGCAACAGACTGGCAACATTTCTAACCTAGAATCTAGGTTTCAGGTTCAAGACGGAGGAGAAACTAATCATGTGTGCCTGCACACCCAGTCCTGTTCAGACACTTAATTTAAGATGACATAAAAATAATAATTCATAGTGCAGGGTTGCCAATGTTGTCGTTGTCCCTGGTTTATACTTAAATAATAAGATCATGCTACATCTAACCAGCGGATCATTTCTTGCAAGTGTGTCAAAGTGGTATTTTTACAGACTGTATTAACACCGTAGGCTTGAATAATAACCGGTGTGAAGCTAGAGAGAGGATGCAATGGAAAATTTCCTACATAAACTAGATCTACTGCTTCAAATTGAAAACGCAGACCATCTTTTGATTAAAGACAAGTTCCTTAACCTCTGTTGTCAATATAGCCAATAAAAAGTAAATACTCTTCAGTTATGAAGCATTTGTTTGTAGCTAGAATAATAGTTATTAGACCATATGTGACCTGGTTTTGCCGTTCTATTAGCAGCCATGATGACAGTAGCGTCACTAGAATGGCCATAACTAACAAAAGATCAAATATCGAATCTGTCCGCTGTTCTACATTGCCCACATAATTACGTATATTTCATTCCAAGACTCTGCCGAAACCATAGATATCCTTTATGTGTCTGTGCGGTAAGAAATACAACTCCTTTGGCAGTTTCAAAAATGTTCATAGTGCGTGTCTGTTTGGTTGCCACGGTGATGGCGCAGCTGTGATAGCTAACGAGCTAGGCAGAGAGAAAAACGAACATTTACCTAGCATCCACACCTCAAACAAGTTGACCTAGACGCAAAACTACACGTCCAATCAATAAAATTAGGATATTTTCCGAGACCCAAGACTCTGCCGAAATTAGAGATGTCCTTTATATGTCTGTGCGGTCAGAAATATGTCTCTACCGGCAGTTTCAAAATCGTCTTCCTTCTTGCTTTCTCTGACGGATTTTACCCACCTCTCCATTGAAGTTAGTGAGAGAATTTGAAGGCTCATAGCTGAAAATCTGTCAATGTGAGCTCTTTAGTAGTTACATTGGCTGAAAGAGGACAATTTTTCCTACATTTTAAGGTATAACTTGTTTCTGTAAGTTAAACTATATGAACGTTAGAGGAATTTGTTTGACAATTTAGTTGAATATAAGAAAAAGAGCAGGCAGCAGAGTGTGCCACTCTGCTTGCTGCTCATTCATAAAAAGCAAACATTTTAATGTATTTCAAACTGTCATAATTCAAAATTGGCTGAATATTTGAAAAGGCTGAATCATTTGGGAATAGCTGAATGTCTTGTGAACATTTTAAAGGTTGAATGGTGTCTCTAGCTGAACGTATGCTGAAGTAGTTAAGTTTGAAAGAGGAGGAAGCTTTTTTAATGATTTGAAAGGATTTACCATTACTTTTAATGGGAGAATAATTTTCACAAAAACCTTAATGTTTTAAAAAGTATAAAAGTGAGAAATACCAAAAGTCATAGCCAACATCTCCTGAAGGAGCTGAACGTTTTGATACCAACATTGTAGGAATCGGTGAAAGTATGCAGGACTAGTTAAAGGCCAAAAAACCTACGGAAGAACTAAATTGGAATAATAAAGAGAAACAGGAAAACAATAGTGAGTGCTTAACAACATTCTCACAATAATAATATATATGTGAGAGAACAATGGTTGTGCTCGCCGAAGGCGTGAGCACACCCGATAAAAATATTTACTTCTTTTATTTACAAAATTAACTTGACCTTCCAGGGGGGGGGGGGGGAGCGTTGGGGGGGGGGCGGGGCGCCCCCCTAATATAAGGGCAGGGGAAACACTGACAATGACAATTACCACGCATAAAAACACTACATTCTAAGCAGCACAACACTTTTTACTGCCTTGCATCATGGGAATTGACCAGCCAATGAGCCACGCTATCTTCATTTTTTCACATCGTTATTTTGTTTTTCAGTTTGACAGTATAACCTTCAAATGCATAATGCAACCCTTCTGTCTGCTTCTTTCTCAAATGCCTTTTTTGTTTTTGCCATTAATACTCCAATTGATAATTATTTGTATAGTATGAGAGTATAGAGCTTCAAAATGTGCAGTAATTAAGGTTACAGCTTCAGTAACAAAAAAGATTCAATGTGCAATGCATAGGCCTAATATATTTTCCTAGACATGAATAATTAGAATATACAAGATGGATCTAAAAAATGTAACTTATAATGTACTTTAAAAGTATTTTGACTGTTTTTGCCATATAATAAAAGAAAACGTACATCCTACTCCAGAAGAAATACTACAAAAATGTAGTATCATTTTGTAGTATACTTATAGTATACTTAATATACTTTTTTTTCGTAACGGTCGGCACCAATCGTTTCCCACGCCAATTGTCTCAGCGCTGCTACAGCTGTGTTGCTTTTTTCCGTAATATGTGCTCAGATTGACCATAAACACGTAACAAAACTTATATCTGAAGTTGAGGTAGGTGAAGTAGGACAATGTTTTTTGTCACCGGGTGCCATGGTGGATCCTAGTATCGGAGCTCCACTGACGTTGGCTTTTAATAGTTCTCATTAACAGTTTGCTTAACTCAGAGTGGACGTACTCCGAGTTGACTTAACAAATTTAAATCAGCTTTTCTGGAACCGAAAAGTCGGAGTTTCCCATTTTAATAGTTCTCATTAACAGTTCGCTTAACTCAGAGTGGACGTACTCCGAGTTGACTTAACAAATTTAAATCAGCTTTTCTGGAACCGAAAAGTCGGAGTTTCCCATTTTAAAGTAGATCAACTCAGAGTTCAGGGTTATGCTCACAGTTTGTTAAACCCGCTACCTGATATACCCCCCTGGTCCCTTTCTAGATAACATGTTGCTTATTTTGCAGCATTTAGCTACATCTGTGGCAAAGGCCTCTATCTTTTTTATTCTCTGAATTTCTGCTCCACCTTTCCTTTTCTAACAGTCCATTTCACCAGGCACCGTGCTGAAAACCAATTCACTGCTGACAGAATCTAAACCTTGTTTTCATGAATGCGCACACTCTATTCTCCATTGCTGCGACTATCTTGCTTGTGGAGATGTTTGCCTTTCACTTGGTTGTAAATGTACCCTATGTTTCGCTGCTCTCACTAAAAGTAAAAAACATTCTTTATTGGTGTCCTTAAAGACAAGAGATGATGTTTTTTGCATTTTATTATAGAAAAGAATCGTTGTTTGGAAGACACTGTAATGTGTAATCATAGATAATTTTAATATGGAAGGAATATATTAATATACTTCTATTATAATCGCTGATCAAGTTCACAGTTTACGGCAATCCAAAACAACTGTCAGGCCACGGGGAAATGTCCCGGTTCTCAGTCAGATGGTCAGCACACACATACAAACATGCAATACAGACACACTTGACGCCAGCATTTGCACTTATCTCAATAGTATGTTTTCACATTTAACCTGTCCTTATAAAGAAGACCCAGGGGTAAGCAAAAGATAGACAGAATTATACCCTCTGTTTCCTAGGCGAGTATACTGTATAGCTAAAACAATACACATCATCCCACACAGACTGTCAGTGTATTTTCTTTGGCACGCGGACACCTCCCATACAGTGTAGGAGAAAACAGATCCAGTGTGGCAGACTCTACTCTGTGGACATGTTTGTGAATAGTAAACTGTACACCAGCAGCCGACTGGCTTGACTGGGGAAGGAGAAATATGAGGCAGCCTTCCACTGTCTGTTGGAGAGAGGCATCAAAGAGAGAGAGAGAGATGTATGAGGATTAAGATAAAGTAGAGTGTGTGTGTTTGAGTGTTGTGTGAGTTGATGAAGACAATAGGAAATCCCATTTCTTCCACAGAGTTGTGTGTGCGAGTCTCGTATGTGTGCATGTCTGCATGTGTGTGTGCATCCATGCGTGTGTGTTTCTGTAAGAGAGAGATAGAAAAAAAGTGAAGGAGAAAAAGAACAAGGAAGGGAGGGCAGAAGAACATCTGTTGTTAATTAATTCAAAAATAAATTGATGACATGATGAAGGAGAGGGGTGAGTGAGTGTGACAGACACACGGAAGAGAGTTTCACAACCCTGAGTAAGAGGGATGAAGATAGAGGTGTGTGTACATTGGCTGTGAGGATGACAGAGGTAGAGATAAAAGAGAATAAGCAGCTAAGGACCGGTCACCAGAGAGAGTTGAAGAGAGAGAAGGAGACAGAATTACAGAAAGTAATGGGAAGGAATGTGGAAAGAGAGAAAGAGAAAGAAAGGGGGGGAAGGAGATGGGAGAGGATGATGTCACATTCTCTAGCATCTGGGAGCCATTTCAAAACTTCCAGTGGCTAGCAACAACTCTTAATCTGACGACTGCGCTGCTGGTGGAATTAGCATTAGCATTTAATTAGCAGAGATCAGAGAGGACCTCCTGACGTCGGCACTATGGGCCTCAGCCTTGGTAGGGGAGGAGAGAGAGGAGAGAAGAGGAGAGAAGATGAGACGACAAGGACGTAGGGGGAGGACAGGAATGAAGAGGAGATGAGCCAAACCCTCCTCCCAGGATTACCCAATCTTTTTACTCATAGTGTCCAGACCTGACGACTCCAGTCAATGCCTGTAAATGAACCCTGAAGTATTTTGATGTGTTCATCATTATTGCATCACAGTGCTGTCATTTCTGTGTCCCCTTGACACATCTGAATTGTGGCCTGGTACTGCCAACTCTAGATGCCCGCTGGCACCCCACTACTGGCAGACAACACAGTGGGCATCAAACTATCACATAATCACTTATATCTGGGGATAGACGCTTGACGTCCCGTCCCCCCCACCATTACCCCACTCCTCTGACAAAGCACCGGTGTTAAGTGAATGCATAAATCAGAGCTTGTAAGATGATCCTATAAGTGCGTTCTGGTGTAGGGCACTTAGAGGCGTGAGGCGAGGACCACCTCCAATGTTACTCCAGTCAAACGGCTAGGACGCATTGCTGTCCCTAGCAGGGCTCAGTCACTGTGTCACACCAGTCCATACACACCAAGCCACCACCAACCCACTGTAGTGTTTCAATGCTGACCCTCCCCGGGGCAGCTACTGACTTTGGGGGCATGTGTAGTACAATAGGGTCAGAAAGAAAAAGACAAGAGCGGATGTGGAGGGTGTGTGATAGGATGGAGAGGTGAGTGTGTGTGTTTCCCTAACTCACAGGGTCAGAGTCTGTGTGTGTGCTTGCATGTGTCTATGCATAATGCAGTAAAGATCTGTATCAGCGATATCCGACTCCCAGTGATTATGCCAGAGGAAACTGATCAGAATCACTGATCACAGACTGAAACGCACACACACACAGATGCCTGGCTGGAGGGAAATCAACGGCACACACACACCTACAGTCCAGCCCTGACCTGAGGCAACAGATGGGATCCTCTCCTCCTTCTCTATATAATACATACTTCTCCACGCCCCAGCCTGCTCGCACACACACTTTGATCTATATGGAATATATGTGTGTGTGTGAGAGAGGGATGGATGGAGAAAGAGAGAAAGAGACAGATAGATTATGGGTGTATGAGAGAGCAAGATTGCGCCTGTGTGTGTCTGTGTGCACGTGCATTTGGCAGACTGGGTGTGAGCTGTCAAGATTTCTCAGTGTGTTAGGGTCAGTTGACCAGAAGAGTTATTGATCCGAACAGGAGAGCTCACTATTCCACTAGCCATTCTCAAGTGTTAACTCATGTTTGTCCACGCATTTCCCACCATTTGTTCTTCCTCAGATCGGCTCATTCTTCATGATCAACCTGTGCTTGGTGGTCATCGCCACCCAGTTCTCAGAGACCAAGCAGCGAGAGCATCAGCTGATGCAAGAGCAGCGTGCCCAGTGCCTTTCCTCTTCCACGCTGGCTAGCCTGGCCGAGCCAGGAGACTGCTACGAGGAGCTCTTCCAGCTGGTCTGCCACGTCCTGCGAAAGGCCAAACGCCGCTCCGCTGCCCTCTACCACTCCCTGAGGGGGAGGCCCCCGCCCGCAGGGGGAGGCAGAGCCAACAGGAAAGGAGGAGGGGGAGGAGGGAAAGCCAACAGCAACAGGCATCAGTCGAGGCAGTCGCAACGTGAGTGGGGGAGAGGCGGAAGGAGGGGGTAGGGGCTAGGGGGAGGTGCTAGGTGGAGAGGGGGAAAGGTTTCTATAAGCAGATTATTAGTGTGAGGTATTTTGAATTTGGGGGGTAAATATCAGCTGCAAAACCTTCTTTCCACAGGGAACTGGCGGTATCCCAAAAAAGTTCAAACCAAATGGAGTGCTTTGTGAAATATGGCCCAGAGGTTCATTCATATGTCGTCTCACTAATATTTATTCCTTCCTTCCCTGCCCAGATTCTCACTGTCCTCACCAGAACAAGCCAGAGCACCAAACCCGACCCCTGGCCAACTCCCTAGCCTTGACCGTCAACCAAAACCCTGAGGACTGCCCCCAGTGTGCTGCCATCCTGTCACTCAGGGAAGAGGTGGGAGCTGTGGACAACTCAGCCAATGGAGAGGAGGAGGAAGCTGTGGAGGAGACAGACAGGGAGGAGAATCATCTGGAGGATTGGAGGGAGGAGGAGAAGAAGAAAAGGACATGTTTTGGGCATTGCAAAGACACCTGGGACGAGATGAGGAGGAAGCTATGGGGGATTGTGGAGAGCAAATACTTCAACAGGGGGATAATGATCGCTATCCTTATCAACACCATCAGCATGGGCATTGAACACCACAACCAGGTAGAGAAAAACCTCTCCACAACCAAGTGGTAATGTTGTATCAACCATGTCCAACAGTGGGACAAGTGACTGTTACACAAGAGTATATGAATTGTATATTGTTGTCTCATAGTACTTAGACATAGACAAATAATTTGTGAAGCCCATGGCTTAATAATGTGAGCCTGCTGTCTATATTAAGGCTTGACAACATAACACACATCTCTGTTCATTAGTTGACTGGTTGATTAAACTGTTGGGAGACCTTAGTTGATTTAGACAATCATCTAAGTCTATAACAGCTATATTCAAATATAACTACCTCTCTAGACACAACATTATCACAGTCTTCTACTAACTCCCATAGACTTCCAAAAGAGAGAATGAGAGAGAGAGAGATTGTGTGTGTGTGAGGCAGGTGTCTGGAAGCAGAATGGCAGAGTAATGCCAGATTCACACGCCCATGCTGTTGCATAAGGATGGTCCCACATCTTTCCTCCTCTCATCCTCCCTCTCTCTCTCTCTCTCTCTCTCTCTCACTCTTTCTCCTTCCTCTCTCTTCCCCTCTCTCCTCTCTCTCTCGCAACTCTGCATAATGGGCCTCATTCACCAATATCTTCCTAAGTTATTTCTTAAATTTGTTCTTAAGAAAGTTCCTAAGAGAAATCTACGTGTGATTCATGACGTGTTCTTAAACAGCAGAATTGTTCGCAGGTGTGTTCCTAGAATGATGAATCCCAATAAGTTGAAAGCTCGTGCCCCGTTGCTCCTATTTAGCATAGGTAAACGCCCCGTTAATTCCCATAAAAGGGCATGATATGGCAGGGCCGTGTGCACACTCAGAGAAATGTCAAAACGACGTGGTAAAGACGGTGGAGGCCTCGACAAAAGACAGAAAAACTTTAATATTTCTGAAGTGGAGGTACAGCTGCAAGAAGTTAGCGACAAACAACACATCATATTTAATAGTGTCAGCTGTGGATACAAAGCAGTAAATAAAACCGATCACATGAGTTAACACTTACTCATGCAGTGAACGCTGTATCTGGAGAAGTGCGCAGAACTGATGAAGTGAAATGAAATGGTTTAACTTTAATCTGAATTCTGAAGCAAAAAAACATATTTCAAAACATAGCCTAGAAGACAGTTGACTGTTACAAAATATCCATGAGGACTGCTCTTGGTAGCCTAAAGCGTCCCAACAGGTACTCGTCACTCTCTGCAAATAAATCGGTATGGTCACGGAAGATGCGTTCCCTCCTCAGGGGACGATCTGCAAAATTTTGCAGCAGCAATAAACACGCCATTGTGTGATGTTGTCTTAGTGTGCGGAATAAGACTACTTTGGGCCTATAAATACAGTGATAAGTCACTTATTATTGGATGGCAAGGTTCCCCCGTTAACATAATTGATGTGAATTGAAGGCAAAGCAAGGCTAGTTAATTTAAATAGGCCTAGCACAATTCATACACCATGGCAATTCAAAGTGCTTTACAAATGAGCAGAAGTTTAAGTGTAGTGTGTATTTATTAAAACAAACAAACATTTAATTATGTGTAAAATAATAACAAATATAGCTGCAAGCAGCAATGAGGTGGCCAAACCGGTAAAGCAGGTAAAATGAACAAAAAACATTTTAGACATTCTCAGAACAGGGTTTTGAGTAAAGGCAGCTTTTAATCCATCAAAGATTTGCTGAGATACGACCCAACTTCCTGTTTGCCGGCTTTGCCGCAGATTTTGATTGGCTGTACCGATCAAACCGTTTCGAAAATCTAAAATAATTTTGATAGTTTGTGTGAGGATTGCCATGACTATATACAGCTAGACTACAGGTAGCTAGCGACTGCGTTGTACCTAGGGATGAGTATTGATAAGATTTTAACAATTCTGATTCCATCAATTCCTGCTTATCGATTCGATTCCTTATTGATTCTTATTGGGCAGGGGGGGGAAAAAAGAGCCCAAACGGGTTAATTTACATACATTTTCTTTTATATAATTTTCTATAAGGCTACACACCATATACAGTATGTATACATACACATTTACATTTTGTCGTTGCTCTTCTTCTACACTTCTATTTGACCTTGGCTGTGTCGCTCAGTTTAGCTAATATTGGGTTAACACGACAACGCGAAAGTTTGCTGATAACACACGCCCTCCGATAATTAACGTGAAGTGATCAATAATGGGAGACGAATGTCGGAGCAAAAATGTATGCTTCAAACGACGGGACAGAAGATAACTTGATCGACTACACACAATAAAGGCAAATTGCTTCACACAGTGACAAGTGGTTGTGATCACTTTTGAGGAGTTTAGCTCACCTTTATGAAGCGCGAACGTTAGCTGCGCTGCTGCGTGCATCGAACACATGACATTCCAGTAACTTAATTCCATGCTGTGTGTTCAAATGCTTCTTCATATTTGTGGCATTTCCTCCCTTCGACGAAATATACTTTTTACACGCGTTACAAGTGGCGTTGTTGTCATTTTGTTGTGTGAAATACAACCAAACTTTAGAACGCTTCTGCCTAGTTGCCATGTTTGCTGCAGTCTGAATAAACTATAAAAGTTTTCACATTCGCAACGGCACAGAGAACCGTTAGAATCGTTAGAATTTGGCTGATGATTCCAAGGAATCGGTTCACTGGGAATTCTTCTCGATACCCATCCCTAGTTGTACCTGGCTTCCTTTGCAGTGGCTTACAGTCTCGCTAAACAAAAAACAAGTGACATGGAAGGGTCGTTGGCTTTGGCTGGATTTGAACTTCTTACGTTGCCCTTGCCAGGACACCAGTTTATCCTAGTGAGCTATTCTCAGTGCTGGAAATTACTGTGTTCAGTTACTGTGTAAAAATATAAGCAGTTTTTCAACTGGTGTGGTAAAGCAGGCAAGGAGTCAGCGTCTTTTGGATGAAAGCGCACATGGTCTTTACTTGAGAATAAACAAGGTTTCACAAAACAAAGGTCAGACGCCACATGGCCATAACATGAAACAAGAATGAGACTCCACAACGAAGTCGGAAACATCTCGGCTTATATAGCCGTCCTAATTAGTCCCAACACAAAACAGGTGCGTATTAAAATTCCGGTGACGCAGACCGGCGCACCGTCGCCGTGCGCTCCGTGACAACTGGCAAGCGGTTGTCAGATTTGGCCCAAGTTTAAACAGCTGTAATTCAGTCCTATTTTGACATGTCAATGTGATTGTGGTCTGAAAATAATCTGTGCCAAATTTGGTGAATATTGGAACATTTTGTTGGAGGAATAGGGAAAACACTTTTTATAAAACGTAAAATGGCGGCCGCATCAATTCATCTGGTATCACAAGTTAACATGTGTCAGACAAGGGATCGCCCCCTAGCGGTTAGATGACACAACCTTTTGTGGTCCTCTTTGGAACAGGGTCCCGAGCACCTGTACCAAGATTGATGTCAATTCAGCAAATATTTCCTGAGATATGATCTCACTTCCTGTTTTGGTGGCTTCATCGCCGACTTTGATCAGCTTTACCGGAAAAACTGTTTCGAAAATCAAAAACCATGTTTGTGAGGCTTGATCTGAAGATAATTGGTGCCAGATTTTTGCTTATTGCAGCGCCACCTAGAGGTGAAATGGCATGACCTATTGGACCTCTTTAGAACAGGGTCCCAAGTCCTTATACCAAATTTGGTGTCAATGCAGTAAAGAGGTGCTGAGATATGACCTCACTTCTTTTATGGTGGCTTGGTTGACGATTTTGATTGGCTGTTCCAGTCAAAAGGTTTAGAAAATCTAAAAAACGTGATGTCTTTTGTGAGGCTTGGTCTGAAGAGGATCTGTGCCAAATTTGGTGAAGATTGGACAACTTTATAGGAGGGGTAGCGAAATTCGAAATGGCGGCCACATCAATTTGGCTGGTATCACAAGTTAACGTGTCAGAGACGGGATCTACTAAGATATCACGAGACAAAGGAATCACTTAAATAAGACAAACAAATCAACAGTTATTGGTCAACACACAATCCTGCCTATTGTAGTGCCCCCTAGAGGTCAAATGTCACTACCTGTCTCAGACCTCTTCATAAGAGGGTCCTGAGTCCATACACCAAGTTTGGAGTCAATGCATCAAAGATTGACTAAGATATGACCTCACTTCCCTTTTTCCAGATCAGTTGCTCAATTTGATTGGCTGTAACTAACAAACGATTTCGAAAATCAAAAATCCATACGATACCTTTTGTGGGGTTTGGTATTAAGATGATCTGTGCCAAATTTGGTGAAGATTGGACAAACTTTATAGGAGAGTTAGCAAAAAAACTTTATATTCAAAATGGCAGCCACATCAATTCGGCCACATCAATTTGATTGGCTGTAACTAACAAACGATTTCGAAAATCAAAAATCCATACGATAACTTTTGTGAGGCTTGGACTGAAGATCATCTGTGGCAATTTTGAAGAAGATTCAACAAAAGTTGTAGGAGGGGATACGAAAAAACGCTTTTCCTTAACATTCAAAATGGCGGAGAATCTATATAACTGGGTATGACGTCATAGAGTGCGTTGGACTCGTCTTGATCCAGGGAATACAACGATACCTCATTTTCGAAAATGAGACATGTGGTTCAAAAGTAAAGTGTGTAAACACACCTTCAACTTTGACCCATTGGTGACGCTAGAGGGTTTGAAATGGAGACATGAAACTTGGTGAAATTGATGAGGGGACTGGCCCCAAAGAGTGTGCCAAATTTCACAACTTCTGACAATACGGTTCTAGGGGCTGCCATAGACTCCCATGGCAGAAGAAGATGTGTAATAATAATAATAACTAGAGAGGGTACAATTTCTGGGGAAATTGTAGGGTGTGCTTGCTTGCGTCGGTTGCACAGGGTCCGTTTTTTAAAGGTCACATGACATGCTGTTTTTGGATGCTTTTATATAGGCCTTAGTGGTCCCCTAATACTGTATCAGAAGTCTCTTTCCCGAAATTCAGCCTTGGTGCAGAATTACAGCCACTACTAGCAGTCCCACAAGGAGCTTTCCTCAGAACGCGCTGTTTTGGTGTCTGTAGCTTTAAATGCTAATGAGGAGCGGAGGGGCGGCACCATGCGCTAATGTTTACAACGGATGTATCGCAATGGCTGTAACCCCGTTGCTGTAAAATACCTTGAATTTGCCCATTCTCATCTGATAACCCTGGTTTGCAGAGGTACACACTCAGTCATTTCAATGAGGGGAAAGGTGGATATCGCGCGCGCCATAACACCAACAGCAGAACGTTTATCCAAATAACAAAGAAGTGTACAACACTCACGTACAGCATATGTATTCACACTTATACTTGATGCTATCTACCTTTCCATAGCGACAGTAACTCAGCTGTTAGCTGCAGAGCTAATGTTACAGCCACATTCTAAGGGTAGCAAGCTAGGTAACCATATACAGTAAAGCTACAAAATGATATAGCGTTAGTTAACTTACTTGTCCGAGGTTAGTAGCTGGACGAAGGAGAGTTAGTACTGATCCAGAATTTAATTTCAGCAAGGCCAGTTTTGTATTAGCTCAAGTTGAGGAAACAGTCGTGGCTGAAGTGTTTGGCGCAGACATACAAAACAAATGCGCCTACAACAGAAGTTGTGTAGGCGCATTTTCAGCGAAAATAAAATTAAGATACTGATTGTTTAGAGGCTCGGATGACGGAACTACAAAAAGAAGCAACTGTTATGCTTTGTTCGTTTGCTAGCCATGGCATGATGTCTCTGCAGGAAAACACGATATTGCACTCGCCCTTGCACAATCGTAGCTCAATTCCTCATTGGCGGGCCAGATTATCTGGGCGGGCACAGCAGAGAGAAGGGCGGTAGCCTGGCTCCTTGTTACGTCAATAAAAGGAGATTTTCAAACCGAGCGTTTGAGCCTTCATTTTCTCAAAGGCGGAGAAGAACACCCAGGGCTTGGTTTACACCTATCGAAAATTCTAGCCACTGGGGGACCAAAGGCAGGCTAGGGGAACTCATATTAATGTTAAATAACCTCCTAAAGTGAAGTTTTCATGTCATGTGACCTTTAATAAAGTACCCCCTTTGAAGATTATTCTACGACGTTACCGGCAGTAGAATATAGAATCGCGATTCAAACAGTACCATCTGCTAACTGAAAATATGCCCCCAAAAACCGAAATAAGCTTGACATTTATTTAGTGGAAAATCGCTTGTTAAAAAGCTCACAGGTAGCGATCATTGTCAGTAACAACGCAAAATGCGATATAGCCCTGTGTGGAGAAGCTGCCCCGGTAAATTGTACTACTACAGTACAGTACTAGACTGGCAGTGCTCGTCTTGGTAGCGATTGCGTTGGTTGAATTGGATGTAACGTTCCGTTGTACGGTTTAGGCTGAAATTAATTATTTTCATGAACAGATGAACAGAACAAAGTTTAGGCTGTGGCAATGAAGTTCAGGTTAGTAGTTAGACGTTTGACTTCCTAAACAGCTGTGTAGTGCTAGATGTTTTTGCAGTGTGTCTCGCGTAGGCTACAGCGTTGCAGTGAGCAACACTGGTTTGTGACCACAGGTAATGATAATTTCACCAACAAATCGTTTACTTGTAATGTAATGTCATAATAAATCCTACAACGAAAATGTATTTGTGAGGAATGTTTATTTTAACGACTGAAAACAGGTGCATCATAGACCAATGTAGTATGTGTTGCCCGGGCAACAGAGGCTAATGTCATTATGCTAATGCTTCAGTGAAATAGTAGACTACCGTTTCCGAAAGTAGACGTGGGCCTACTTCCTTAATAATATCAGCTAATATTGTACATTACATTTCACAATTGTGTTTCACATCACAAAGTAAAATGAGTAAATAGTTATCACCCTGGCCTCTTTGCTTGTGGCGTTTCTGCAGCTGCCTTGCAGTAAAGCTATAGTTAGCCTAGCTATCCCCCAAGTTAACAGATGCGAAACGAATGTTCTGCTCAAGGTAGTCACGCGTGTTTTCGTGACGTTAGTGACGTAGTGACGTTAGTAACGTCAGTGACAGTGGCTAGCAAATTAGCCAAATATTGACTGAGATTTAGGGGGGCAAAAATAAAAAATAAATATAGCTGCAAGCAGCAATGGCGGATTCCTCCTAACATTGCCAACCATTGAAAAATGCATAATCTTTACAAATTGTCACTGTATATAAAAATCCATGCTGCAAATATTCACAAAAAATCGACTTTTCATCTCACAGTCAACTTTTTCTCAGATTTGTGTACTAAACATTCTCAAGAGTCTTCATATGAACTTGTGATTGCATCAGAGTATCAGTTTTTGACTGGCGGATGTGTAAAGCATTTTTTTAGCATTAGCGATAAATTCGATTTGCTTTATATCAATCATTTTTGGAGATACGAAGTTGCCTTTGCACATGGTAACATGTTGTAGTGTCTTCCACCGACATACTAAGTTTAGTGTTGATATATCAAAGATTTGCTGAGATTTGACCCAAATTCCTGTTTGGTTGCTTTTTGGCCAATTTTGATTGGCTTTACCAGACAAACGGTTTAGAAAATCAAAACGCCATGGGATAACTTTTGTGAGGCTTGGTCTGAAGATCATCACTGGTAATTTTGAAGAAGATATGACAACAATTGTAGGAGGAGTAGGCTTTCAAAGGTTTTTGATAAAACCGGAAATGGCGGAAAATCTATATAACCGGAAATTGACGTCATAGAATGCGTTGAACTCGTCTTGATCCAGGGAATCCAGTGGTACCTCATTTTTGAAAATCAGTCATACGGTTCAAAAGTTGCGTGTGTGAACACAAGTCCAACTTTGACCCATTGGTGGCGCTAGAGTGGTCTAATGGGATACATGAAACTTGGTGTAGGTATAGAACGAACTGTCCTTAATGAGTGTGCCAAATTTCACAAAAAGTTATCGAAGGGGTCTAGGGGCTGCCATTGACTCCCATGGAACTAGAATAATAATAACTAGAGAGGGTACAATTTCTGGGGAAATTGTAGGGTGTGCTCGCTTGCGTCGGTTGTAAGTTTTTCCCTTCTAGTGATATTTTCAAGCATTTAGCCTACTCATATTGCATATTTCATTAAGAACACCCTTTGAAACAGCTGCAAAACCCCCTTTGAAACAAGCTACTGTAACAACGTTGTCACTGGCAGTATGGAATCGCGATTCAAACAGTACCGTCTGCTAACTGAAAATATGCCCCCCAAAACGTAAATAAGTTTGACATTAATGTAGGGGGAAATGGCTAATTCAAAATAAGTTTGCTAGAGGCAAGCTAGCTGCTGTTGCTCCACATTTCACTGATTGTTTGAAAGCGCCGGAAATGAGAACGTTTCTTTTGACATAAAGTTTAGCTGTGGCATTGAAGACAGTACTACACACTGCCAGTGGGTGAGCCGAGTCTGACTGAGGCTAACGTCAAAACAAGCCGTGGTGTCACTCAAATTCCAAGTTTTACACAAATCACAAAAATATGCTGACGCGCTGGCTGTCTTCGCAATCGCCATATCTTTCTAACACTGCCCTCCTTCTGATTTTTGATGTAGAATTGACCCTGGTACGAAATTAAGAAAATACTCATCAAAGATCGACAACAGCTGACGCAATCGTCAACGGAGGCTGACGGGGCTCTCACGTAGCAAACCAATCAAAGTTTTTACAGCAACCTACATTAAAATCTCACCATCTGGCTGTCTTCACAATAGTCATATCGTCATAACATTGCCCCCCTTCTGTTTTGTGGTGTAGAATTGACCGAACTATAAAAATACGAAAATACTAAACTACTATGACGCTTGCATGGCTGCCGCCTAGGCAGTCTCACGGGCGACCCGCACTCGCTCAAATTACAAAGACTTTCACAACCTAAATAAAAAATCCGAGATGGCAGTTCCACTCGAAATTGCTTTCTCAACAAAACCCAATGGTTGGTAATTTGGGGGGTTGGCATTTTTCACTCATAATCCAAGCTCCAATTTGCGTGCTAGAACGTCTCTATCACGTTGTATCCATGCGTCGTTGTTAACGTGTGCTGACGTAGTGACGTAGGCTAGCACTGCTACCCTTCGTTGACAGAAGACACTTTTTGCCACAAAAACTTTGTAACCTCCTAAACTGTGCAACGGAACGTAAATCCCAATAGAAGCAACGCAATCGAGACCAAGACGAAACGTTTGACACCTAGGTTGTCTATGTAGGCCAAATATTGACTGAGTTTTAGGGGTGGGAAAATAAGAAGAAGAAGAAGAAGAAGAAGAAGAAGAAGAAGAAGAAGATATATGTGAGAGAACAAAGGTTGTGCCCTTGCCGAAGGCAAAGCACACCCAATAAATATAGCTGCAAGCAGCAATGGCGGATTCCTCCTAACATTGCGAACCATTGAAAAATGTATGTTCTACACAAATTGTCACTGTATAGAAAAATCTATGCTGTAGACTTACCAATGGGATACCAAATCTGAAATGCAATACCATTAAGATCCACAAGGGCTTTTATTTCAAGCCAAGGAGTGAAGGGAGGGGGCTTGGTGAGCCTACCCATTCCAGAAAGCCTTGTATCTTTGTGCATCTGGGCGTGGCCTGTAGCGTCACCTATGGGTGATATTGGGCCATTTGTGGTGTGGTAGTTACTCTTGGCCTATACTATCAATGTTTCAGGATTTTGAGAACTTTTTACCATTGCATTCAAAATCGGAAATGCAATACCATCAAGATCCACATGGGCCTTTGCTAAAGACCAAGCAATGAGTGGGGGCTTGGTCATCCCACACTCTCCTGAAATGTTGAGTATGCGTCTTGCCAAGCCTGCGCGTGTGTCAAGAGAAAGGCTGAGTGTGTGTGAGAATGTGGAGCGCGCGCGCTGAGGAGCAGAGGGAGACATTACATTGGAAATTTCCTTAGCAATTAGCCAAGAATTGCTAGTTTCAAATATTCACAAAAAATCGACTTTTCATCTCACAGTCAACTTTTTCTCAGATTTGTGTACTAAACATTCTCAAGAGTCTTCATATGAACTTGTGATTGCATCAGAGTATCAGTTTTTGACTGGCGGATGTGTAAAGCATTTTTTTAGCGTCAGCGATAAATTCGATTTGCTTTATATCAATCATTCTTGGAGATACGAAGTTGCCTTTGCACATGGTAACATGTTGTAGTGTCTTCCACCGATATACCAAGTTTAGTGTTGATATATTAAAGATTTGCTTAGATTTGACCCAAATTCCTGTTTGGTTGCTATTTGGCCAATTTTGATTGGCTGTACCAGACAAACGGTTTAGAAAATCAAAACGCCATGGGATAACTTTTGTGAGGCTTGGTCTGAAGATCATCACTGGTAATTTTGAAGAAGATATGACAACAATTGTAGGAGGAGTAGGCTTTCAAAGGTTTTTGATAAAACCGGAAATGACGGAAAATCTATATAACCGGAAATTGACGTCATACGGTGCGTTGAACTCGTCTTGATCCAGGGAATCCAATGGTACCTCATTTTTGAAAATCAGTCATACGGTTCAAAAGTTGCGTGTGTGAACACAAGTCCAACTTTGACCCATTGGTGGCGCTAGAGTGGTCTAATGGGATACATGAAACTTGTAGGTATAGAACGAACTGTCCTTAATGAGTGTGCCAAATTTCACAAAAAGTTATCGAAGGGGTCTAGGGGCTGCCATTGACTCCCATGGAACTATAATAATAATAATAATAATAAAACTAACAATAACAATAGGTTTCCTCCTTACGGAGGAATCCTAATAAATATAGCTGCAAGCAGCAATGGAGGGGCCAAGCAGTCCAGAGCAGGACATGGCCTCCATAGCACTTGGGCAACAATTAAGTCACAACAACCTGTTGCACTCATGCAACACACCAAGTTTGGTTGAAATATCTGTTTGCGTTCAAGAGTACCGAGTGTTCAAAGTGTTCATTTCTGGTATAACACCGCAGGCCTCCTCTGCTCCTCGTGAGAACAAAGGAACCAAAGTTTGGTGACAATCGGACAAATGGTTGTTGAGTTACGCTCTCACGTCTCGTTTGGCGGCTTTGCCGCCGCCTTTGATCGGCTCTACCGAACAAACGTTTTTGAAAATGGAAAATACATCTGATACCTTTTGTGCAGCTGGGTCTGAAGATAATCTGTGCCAAATTTGGTAATCATTGGACAGAATTTGGGGCGTGAAAAAGGTTTTTACACTTTTCCATAAAATCCAAAATGGCGGCCGCGTCAATTCGGTTGTTATGAAATATTATCGAAGGTCAGGCTTGGGATCTCACAACACATCAAGAGACAAAGAAAATACTTTATTAAGGTAAAGACTTCAACAGTTATTAGCCAAAACACGTTTATGCTTCCGGCCACGCCCCCTTTTAGTCACATGACACAATTTTTGGAGGACATCCTCAGAATAAGGTTCAGAGTAGGCGTAACAAATTTGGTGTCACTGCCTCAAAGAACTGCTGAGATATGACTTGCCTTCCTGTTTGGCGGCTTTTCTGCTGAATTTGATTGGCTGTACCGAACAAACGGTTGTGAGGATCAAAATTATTTTCGATAACTTTTGTGACGCTTGGTCTGAAGATTATTTCTGGTAATTTTGACGAAGATTTGACAAAAGTTGTAGGAGGAGTAGGCTTTCAAAGGGTTTTGATAAAACCGGATATTGCGGAAATTCTATATAACCGGAAATTGACGCCATGGTGTGGGTTGAACTCGGCTTGATCCACGGAATTCATCGGTACCTCATGTTTGACAATCGGACATGCGGTTCAAAAGTTGCGTGTGTAAACACAAGTCCAACTTTGACACATTGGTGGCGCTAGAGTGCCCAGGTATGAGACATGACACTTTGTGAATTGGACCAAGGGACTGTCCCCAATGAGTGTGCCAAATTTCACAACTTTCGACCAAGCGCTTATGGGGGCTGCCATAGACACCCATGACGGAAGAAGAAGAATAATAATACCACCAATTACAATAGGTGCCTCGCAGCTTCGCTGCTTGGCCCCTAATAATAATAAATATAGCTGCAAGCAGCAATGGCGGATTCCTCCTAACATTGCGAACCATTGAAAAATGTATGTTCTACACAAATTGTCACTGTATAGAAAAATCTATGCTGTAGACTTACCAATGGGATACCAAATCTGAAATGCAATACCATTAAGATCCACAAGGGCTTTTATTTCAAGCCAAGGAGTGAAGGGAGGGGGCTTGGTGAGCCTACGCATTCCAGAAAGCCTTGTATCTTTGTGCATCTGGGCGTGGCCTGTAGCGTCACCTATGGGTGATATTGGGCCATTTGTGGTGTGGTAGTTACTCTTGGCCTATACTATCAATGTTTCAGGATTTTGAGAACTTTTTACCATTGCATTCAAAATCGGAAATGCAATACCATCAAGATCCACATGGGCTAAAGACCAAGCAATGAGTGGGGGCTTGGTCAGCCCACACTCTCCTGAAATGTTGAGTATGCGTCTTGCCAAGCCTGCGCGTGTGTCAAGGGAAAGGCTGAGTGTGTGTGAGAATGTGGAGCGCGCGCGCTGAGGAGCAGAGGGAGACATTACATTGGAAATTTCCTTAGCAATTAGCCAAGAATTGCTAGTTTCAAATATTCACAAAAAATCGACTTTTCATCTCACAGTCAACTTTTTCTCAGATTTGTGTACTAAACATTCTCAAGAGTCTTCATATGAACTTGTGATTGCATCAGAGTATCAGTTTTTGACTGGCGGATGTGTAAAGCATTTTTTTAGCATTAGCGATAAATTCGATTTGCTTTATATCAATCATTTTTGGAGATACGAAGTTGCCTTTGCACATGGTAACATGTTGTAGTGTCTTCCACCGATATACCAAGTTTAGTGTTGATATATCAAAGATTTGCTGAGATTTGACCCAAATTCCTGTTTGGTTGCTTTTTGGCCAATTTTGATTGGCTTTACCAGACAAACGGTTTAGAAAATCAAAACGCCATGGGATAACTTTTGTGAGGCTTGGTCTGAAGATCATCACTGGTAATTTTGAAGAAGATATGACAACAATTGTAGGAGGAGTAGGCTTTCAAAGGTTTTTGATAAAACCGGAAATGGCGGAAAATCTATATAACCGGAAATTGACGTCATAGGGTGCGTTGAACTCGTCTTGATCCAGGGAATCCAGTGGTACCTCATTTTTGAAAATCAGTCATACGGTTCAAAAGTTGCGTGTGTGAACACAAGTCCAACTTTGACCCATTGGTGGCGCTAGAGTGGTCTAATGGGATACATGAAACTTGGTGTAGGTATAGAAGGAACTGTCCTTAATGAGTGTGCCAAATTTCACAAAAAGTTATCCAAGGGGTCTAGGGGCTGCCATTGACTCCCATGGAACTAGAATAATAATAATAATAATAAAACTAACAATAACAATAGGTTTCCTCCTTACGGAGGAATCCTAAATATAGCTGCAAGCAGCAATGGCGGATTCCTCCTAACATTGCGAACCATTGAAAAATGTATGTTCTACACAAATTGTCACTGTATAGAAAAATCTATGCTGTAGACTTACCAATGGGATACCAAATCTGAAATGCAATACCATTAAGATCCACAAGGGCTTTTATTTCAAGCCAAGGAGTGAAGGGAGGGGGCTTGGTGAGCCTACCCATTCCAGAAAGCCTTGTATCTTTGTGCATCTGGGCGTGGCCTGTAGCGTCACCTATGGGTGATATTGGGCCATTTGTGGTGTGGTAGTTACTCTTGGCCTATACTATCAATGTTTCAGGATTTTGAGAACTTTTTACCATTGCATTCAAAATCGGAAATGCAATACCATCAAGATCCACATGGGCTAAAGACCAAGCAATGAGTGGGGGCTTGGTCAGCCCACACTCTCCTGAAATGTTGAGTATGCGTCTTGCCAAGCCTGCGCGTGTGTCAAGGGAAAGGCTGAGTGTGTGTGAGAATGTGGAGCGCGCGCGCTGAGGAGCAGAGGGAGACATTACATTGGAAATTTCCTTAGCAATTAGCCAAGAATTGCTAGTTTCAAATATTCACAAAAAATCGACTTTTCATCTCACAGTCAACTTTTTCTCAGATTTGTGTACTAAACATTCTCAAGAGTCTTCATATGAACTTGTGATTGCATCAGAGTATCAGTTTTTGACTGGCGGATGTGTAAAGCATTTTTTTAGCGTTAGCGATAAATTCGATTTGCTTTATATCAATCATTTTTGGAGATACGAAGTTGCCTTTGCACATGGTAACATGTTGTAGTGTCTTCCACCGATATACCAAGTTTAGTGTTGATATATCAAAGATTTGCTGAGATTTGACCCAAATTCCTGTTTGGTTGCTTTTTGGCCAATTTTGATTGGCTGTACCAGACAAACGGTTTAGAAAATCAAAACGCCATGGGATAACTTTTGTGAGGCTTGGTCTGAAGATCATCACTGGTAATTTTGAAGAAGATATGACAACAATTGTAGGAGGAGTAGGCTTTCAAAGGTTTTTGATAAAACCGGAAATGGCGGAAAATCTATATAACCGGAAATTGACGTCATAGGGTGCGTTGAACTCGTCTTGATCCAGGGAATCCAATGGTACCTCATTTTTGAAAATCAGTCATACGGTTCAAAAGTTGCGTGTGTGAACACAAGTCCAACTTTGACCCATTGGTGGCGCTAGAGTGGTCTAATGGGATACATGAAACTTGGTGTAGGTATAGAAGGAACTGTCCTTAATGAGTGTGCCAAATTTCACAAAAAGTTATCCAAGGGGTCTAGGGGCTGCCATTGACTCCCATGGAACTAGAATAATAATAATAATAATAAACTAACAATAACAATAGGTTTCCTCCTTACGGAGGAATCCTAAATATAGCTGCAAGCAGCAATGGCGGATTCCTCCTAACATTGCGAACCATTGAAAAATGTATGTTCTACACAAATTGTCACTGTATAGAAAAATCTATGCTGTAGACTTACCAATGGGATACCAAATCTGAAATGCAATACCATTAAGATCCACAAGGGCTTTTATTTCAAGCCAAGGAGTGAAGGGAGGGGGCTTGGTGAGCCTACCCATTCCAGAAAGCCTTGTATCTTTGTGCATCTGGGCGTGGCCTGTAGCGTCACCTATGGGTGATATTGGGCCATTTGTGGTGTGGTAGTTACTCTTGGCCTATACTATCAATGTTTCAGGATTTGGAGAACTTTTTACCATTGCATTCAAAATCGGAAATGCAATACCATCAAGATCCACATGGGCCTTTGCTAAAGACCAAGCAATGAGTGGGGGCTTGGTCAGCCCACACTCTCCTGAAATGTTGAGTATGCGTCTTGCCAAGCCTGCGCGTGTGTCAAGGGAAAGGCTGAGTGTGTGTGAGAATGTGGAGCGCGCGCGCTGAGGAGCAGAGGGAGACATTACATTGGAAATTTCCTTAGCAATTAGCCAAGAATTGCTAGTTTCAAATATTCACAAAAAATCGACTTTTCATCTCACAGTCAACTTTTTCTCAGATTTGTGTACTAAACATTCTCAAGAGTCTTCATATGAACTTGTGATTGCATCAGAGTATCAGTTTTTGACTGGCGGATGTGTAAAGCATTTTTTTAGCGTCAGCGATAAATTCGATTTGCTTTATATCAATCATTTTTGGAGATACGAAGTTGCCTTTGCACATGGTAACATGTTGTAGTGTCTTCCACCGATATACCAAGTTTAGTGTTGATATATCAAAGATTTGCTGAGATTTGACCCAAATTCCTGTTTGGTTGCTTTTTGGCCAATTTTGATTGGCTTTACCAGACAAACGGTTTAGAAAATCAAAACGCCATGGGATAACTTTTGTGAGGCTTGGTCTGAAGATCATCACTGGTAATTTTGAAGAAGATATGACAACAATTGTAGGAGGAGTAGGCTTTCAAAGGTTTTTGATAAAACCGGAAATGGCGGAAAATCTATATAACCGGAAATTGACGTCATAGGGTGCGTTGAACTCGTCTTGATCCAGGGAATCCAATGGTACCTCATTTTTGAAAATCAGTCATACGGTTCAAAAGTTGCGTGTGTGAACACAAGTCCAACTTTGACCCATTGGTGGCGCTAGAGTGGTCTAATGGGATACATGAAACTTGGTGTAGGTATAGAAGGAACTGTCCTTAATGAGTGTGCCAAATTTCACAAAAAGTTATCCAAGGGGTCTAGGGGCTGCCATTGACTCCCATGGAACTAGAATAATAATAATAATAATAAAACTAACAATAACAATAGGTTTCCTCCTTACGGAGGAATCCTAAATATAGCTGCAAGCAGCAATGGCGGATTCCTCCTAACATTGCGAACCATTGAAAAATGTATGTTCTACACAAATTGTCACTGTATAGAAAAATCTATGCTGTAGACTTACCAATGGGATACCAAATCTGAAATGCAATACCATTAAGATCCACAAGGGCTTTTATTTCAAGCCAAGGAGTGAAGGGAGGGGGCTTGGTGAGCCTACCCATTCCAGAAAGCCTTGTATCTTTGTGCATCTGGGCGTGGCCTGTAGCGTCACCTATGGGTGATATTGGGCCATTTGTGGTGTGGTAGTTACTCTTGGCCTATACTATCAATGTTTCAGGATTTGGAGAACTTTTTACCATTGCATTCAAAATCGGAAATGCAATACCATCAAGATCCACATGGCCTTTGCTAAAGACCAAGCAATGAGTGGGGGCTTGGTCAGCCCACACTCTCCTGAAATGTTGAGTATGCGTCTTGCCAAGCCTGCGCGTGTGTCAAGGGAAAGGCTGAGTGTGTGTGAGAATGTGGAGCGCGCGCGCTGAGGAGCAGAGGGAGACATTACATTGGAAATTTCCTTAGCAATTAGCCAAGCATTGCTAGTTTCAAATATTCACAAAAAATCGACTTTTCATCTCACAGTCAACTTTTTCTCAGATTTGTGTACTAAACATTCTCAAGAGTCTTCATATGAACTTGTGATTGCATCAGAGTATCAGTTTTTGACTGGCGGATGTGTAAAGCATTTTTTTAGCGTTAGCGATAAATTCGATTTGCTTTATATCAATCATTTTTGGAGATACGAAGTTGCCTTTGCACATGGTAACATGTTGTAGTGTCTTCCACCGATATACCAAGTTTAGTGTTGATATATCAAAGATTTGCTGAGATTTGACCCAAATTCCTGTTTGGTTGCTTTTTGGCCAATTTTGATTGGCTTTACCAGACAAACGGTTTAGAAAATCAAAACGCCATGGGATAACTTTTGTGAGGCTTGGTCTGAAGATCATCACTGGTAATTTTGAAGAAGATATGACAACAATTGTAGGAGGAGTAGGCTTTCAAAGGTTTTTGATAAAACCGGAAATGGCGGAAAATCTATATAACCGGAAATTGACGTCATAGGGTGCGTTGAACTCGTCTTGATCCAGGGAATCCAGTGGTACCTCATTTTTGAAAATCAGTCATACGGTTCAAAAGTTGCGTGTGTGAACACAAGTCCAACTTTGACCCATTGGTGGCGCTAGAGTGGTCTAATGGGATACATGAAACTTGGTGTAGGTATAGAAGGAACTGTCCTTAATGAGTGTGCCAAATTTCACAAAAAGTTATCCAAGGGGTCTAGGGGCTGCCATTGACTCCCATGGAACTAGAATAATAATAATAATAATAAAACTAACAATAACAATAGGTTTCCTCCTTACGGAGGAATCCTAAATATAGCTGCAAGCAGCAATGGAGGGGCCAAGCAGTCCAGAGCAGGACATGGCCTCCATAGCACTTGTGCAACAATTAAGTCACAACAACCTGTTGCACTCATGCAACACACCAAGTTTGTTTGAAATATCTGTTTGCGTTCAAGAGTACCGAGTGTTCAAAGTGTTCATTTCTGGTATAACACCGCAGGCCTCCTCTGCTCCTCGTGAGAACAAAGGAACCGAAGTTTGGTGACAATCGGACAAATGGTTGTTGAGTTACGCTCTCACGTCTCGTTTGGCGGCTTTGCCGCCGCCTTTGATCGGCTCTACCGAACAAACGTTTTTGAAAATGGAAAATACATCTGATACCTTTTGTGCAGCTGGGTCTGAAGATAATGTGTGCCAAATTTGGTAATCATTGGACAAAATTTGGGGCGTGAAAAAGGTTTTTACACTTTTCCATAAAATCCAAAATGGCGGCCGCGTCAATTCGGTTGTTATGAAATATTATCGAAGGTCAGGCTTGGGATCTCACAACACATCAAGAGACAAAGAAAATACTTTATTAAGGTAAAGACTTCAACAGTTATTAGCCAAAACACGTTTATGCTTCCGGCCACGCCCCCTTTTAGTCACATGACACCATTTTTGGAGGACATCCTCAGAATAAGGTTCAGAGTAGGCGTAACAAATTTGGTGCCACTGCCTCAAAGAACTGCTGAGATATGACTTGCCTTCCTGTTTGGCGGCTTTTCTGCTGAATTTGATTGGCTGTACCGAACAAACGGTTGTGAGGATCAAAATTATTTTCGATAACTTTTGTGAGGCTTGGTCTGAAGATTATCTCTGGTAATTCTGACGAAGATTTGACAAAAATTGTAGGAGGAGTAGAGAAAAAACCTTTTTCAATTAATTCAAAATGGTGGCCGCATCAATTCGGCTTTTATCACAAGTTATCATGTGTCACACACGGGATGTCCCAAGATATCATGAGACAAAGGAATCACTTAATAAAGGCAAACAAATCAATAGTTATTGGCCAAAACACATTTTTGCTTCCTGCGGCCACGCCCAGTGATCACATGACACCAAATTGTGTGGACATCCTCATAAGAGGGTTCCGGGTCATCATACCAAGGTTGGTGTTGATATCTCAAAGATTTGCTGATATATGACTTCACTTCCTGTTTGGCGGCTTTTCTGCTGAATTTGATTGGCTGTATCGAACAAACGGTTGTGAGGATCAAAATTCTTTTCGATAACTTTTGTGAGGCTTGGTCTGAAGATTATCTCTGGTACTTTTGACGAAGATTTGACAGAAATTGTAGGAGGAGTAGGCTTTCAAAGGGTTTTGATAAAACCGGAAATTGCGGAAATTCTATATAACCGGAAATTGACGCCATGGTGTGCGTTGAACTCGGCTTGATCCAAGGAATCCATCGGAACCTCATTTTTGACAATCGGACATGCGGTTCAAATGTTGCGTGTGTAAACACAAGTCCAACTTTGACCCATTGGTGGCGCTAGAGTGCCCAGGTATGAGACATGCCACTTTGTGAATTGGACCAGGGGACTGTCCCCAATGAGTGTGCCAAATTTCACAACTTTCGACCAAGCGCTTATGGGGGCTGCCATAGACACCCATGACGGAAGAAGAATAATAATAATACCACCAATTACAATAGGTGCCTCGCAGCTTCGCTGCTTGGCCCCTAATAAATATAGCTGCAAGCAGCAATGGCGGATTCCTCCTAACATTGCGAACCATTGAAAAATGTATGTTCTACACAAATTGTCACTGTATAGAAAAATCTATGCTGTAGACTTACCAATGGGATACCAAATCTGAAATGCAATACCATTAAGATCCACAAGGGCTTTTATTTCAAGCCAAGGAGTGAAGGGAGGGGGCTTGGTGAGCCTACGCATTCCAGAAAGCCTTGTATCTTTGTGCATCTGGGCGTGGCCTGTAGCGTCACCTATGGGTGATATTGGGCCATTTGTGGTGTGGTAGTTACTCTTGGCCTATACTATCAATGTTTCAGGATTTTGAGAACTTTTTACCATTGCATTACAAAATCGGAAATGCAATACCATCAAGATCCACATGGCCTTTGCTAAAGACCAAGCAATGAGTGGGGGCTTGGTCAGCCCACACTCTCCTGAAATGTTGAGTATGCGTCTTGCCAAGCCTGCGCGTGTGTCAAGGGAAAGGCTGAGTGTGTGTGAGAATGTGGAGCGCGCGCGCTGAGGAGCAGAGGGAGACATTACATTGGAAATTTCCTTAGCAATTAGCCAAGCATGCTAGTTTCAAATATTCACAAAAAATCGACTTTTCATCTCACAGTCAACTTTTTCTCAGATTTGTGTACTATACATTCTCAAGAGTCTTCATATGAACTTGTGATTGCATCAGAGTATCAGTTTTTGACTGGCGGATGTGTAAAGCATTTTTTTAGCGTCAGCGATAAATTCAGATTTGCTTTATATCAATCATTTTTGGAGATACGAAGTTGCCTTTGCACATGGTAACATGTTGTAGTGTCTTCCACCGATATACCAAGTTTAGTGTTGATATATCAAAGATTTGCTGAGATTTGACCCAAATTCCTGTTTGGTTGCTTTTTGGCCAATTTTGATTGGCTTTACCAGACAAACGGTTTAGAAAATCAAAACGCCATGGGATAACTTTTGTGAGGCTTGGTCTGAAGATCATCACTGGTAATTTTGAAGAAGATATGACAACAATTGTAGGAGGAGTAGGCTTTCAAAGGTTTTTGATAAAACCGGAAATGGCGGAAAATCTATATAACCAGAAATTGACGTCATAGGGTGCGTTGAACTCGTCTTGATCCAGGGAATCCAGTGGTACCTCATTTTGAAAATCAGTCATACGGTTCAAAAGTTGCGTGTGTGAACACAAGTCCAACTTTGACCCATTGGTGGCGCTAGAGTGGTCTAATGGGATACATGAAACTTGGTGTAGGTATAGAAGGAACTGTCCTTAATGAGTGTGCCAAATTTCACAAAAAGTTATCCAAGGGGTCTAGGGGCTGCCATTGACTCCCATGGAACTAGAATAATAATAATAATAATAAATATTAGCTGCAAGCAGCAATGGCGGATTCCTCCTAACATTGCGAACCATTGAAAAATGTATGTTCTACACAAATTGTCACTGTATAGAAAAATCTATGCTGTAGACTTACCAATGGGATACCAAATCTGAAATGCAATACCATTAAGATCCACAAGGGCTTTTATTTCAAGCCAAGGAGTGAAGGGAGGGGGCTTGGTGAGCCTACCCATTCCAGAAAGCCTTGTATCTTTGTGCATCTGGGCGTGGCCTGTAGCGTCACCTATGGGTGATATTGGGCCATTTGTGGTGTGGTAGTTACTCTTGGCCTATACTATCAATGTTTCAGGATTTTGAGAACTTTTTACCATTGCATTCAAAATCGGAAATGCAATACCATCAAGATCCACATGGGCTAAAGACCAAGCAATGAGTGGGGGCTTGGTCAGCCCACACTCTCCTGAAATGTTGAGTATGCGTCTTGCCAAGCCTGCGCGTGTGTCAAGGGAAAGGCTGAGTGTGTGTGAGAATGTGGAGCGCGCGCGCTGAGGAGCAGAGGGAGACATTACATTGGAAATTTCCTTAGCAATTAGCCAAGAATTGCTAGTTTCAAATATTCACAAAAAATCGACTTTTCATCTCACAGTCAACTTTTTCTCAGATTTGTGTACTAAACATTCTCAAGAGTCTTCATATGAACTTGTGATTGCATCAGAGTATCAGTTTTTGACTGGCGGATGTGTAAAGCATTTTTTTAGCGTTAGCGATAAATTCGATTTGCTTTATATCAATCATTTTTGGAGATACGAAGTTGCCTTTGCACATGGTAACATGTTGTAGTGTCTTCCACCGATATACCAAGTTTAGTGTTGATATATCAAAGATTTGCTGAGATTTGACCCAAATTCCTGTTTGGTTGCTTTTTGGCCAATTTTGATTGGCTGTACCAGACAAACGGTTTAGAAAATCAAAACGCCATGGGATAACTTTTGTGAGGCTTGGTCTGAAGATCATCACTGGTAATTTTGAAGAAGATATGACAACAATTGTAGGAGGAGTAGGCTTTCAAAGGTTTTTGATAAAACCGGAAATGGCGGAAAATCTATATAACCGGAAATTGACGTCATAGGGTGCGTTGAACTCGTCTTGATCCAGGGAATCCAAGTGGTACCTCATTTTTGAAAATCAGTCATACGGTTCAAAAGTTGCGTGTGTGAACACAAGTCCAACTTTGACCCATTGGTGGCGCTAGAGTGGTCTAATGGGATACATGAAACTTGGTGTAGGTATAGAAGGAACTGTCCTTAATGAGTGTGCCAAATTTCACAAAAAGTTATCCAAGGGGTCTAGGGGCTGCCATTGACTCCCATGGAACTAGAATAATAATAATAATAAAACTAACAATAACAATAGGTTTCCTCCTTACGGAGGAATCCTAATAATAATAAAACTAACAATAACAATAGGTTTCCTCCTTACGGAGGAATCCTAATAATAATAAAACTAACAATAACAATAGGTTTCCTCCTTACGGAGGAATCCTAATAATAAAACTAACAATAACAATAGGTTTCCTCCTTACGGAGGAATCCTAATAATAAAACTAACAATAACAATAGGTTTCCTCCTTACGGAGGAATCCTAATAATAACTAGAGAGGGTACAATTTCTGGGGAAATTGTAGGGTGTGCTTGCTTGCGTCGTTTGCAGGTGGGTCCATTCTCTAAGTTTTTCCCTTCTAGTGATATTTTCAAGCATTTAGCCTACTCATATTGCATATTTCATTAAGAACACCCTTTTAAACAGCTGCGAACCCCCTTTGAAACAAGCTACTGTAACAACGTTGTCACTGGCAGTATGGAATCGCGATTGAAACAGTACCGTCTACTAACTGAAAATATGCCCCCCAAAACGTAAATAAGTTTGACATTAATGTAGGGGGAAATGGCTAATTCAAAATAAGTTTGCTAGAGGCAAGTTAGCTGCTGTTGCTCCACATTTCACTGATTGTTTGAAAGCGCCGGAAATGAGAACGTTTCTTTTGACATAAAGTTTAGCTGTGGCTTGAACACAGTACTGTACTACACACTGCCAGTGGGCGAGCCGAGTCTGACTGAGGCTAACGTCAAAACAAGCCGCGGCGTCACTCAAATTCCAAGTTTTACACAAATCACAAAAATATGCTGACCCGCTGGCTATCTTCGCAATCGCCATATCTTTAAAACACTGCCCTCCTTCTGATTTTTGATGTAGAATTGACCCTGGTACGAAATTAAGAAAATACTCACCAGAGATCGACAACAGCTGACGCAATCGTCAACGGAGGCTGACGGGGCTCTCACGTAGCAAACCAATCAAAGTTTTTACAGCAACCTACATTAAAATCTCACCATCTGGCTGTCTTCACAATAGTCATATCGTCATAACATTGCCCTCCTTCTGTTTTTTGGTGTAGAATTGACCGAACTATAACATTACGAAAATACTAAACTACTGACGCTTGCATGTCTGCCGCCTAGGCAGTCTCACGGGCGACCCGCACTCGCTCAAATTACAAAGACTTTCACGACCTAAACAAAAAATCCGAGATGGCAGTTCCACTCGAAATTGCTTTCTCAACAAAACCCAATGGTTGGTAATTTTGGGGGTTGGCATTTTTCACTCATAATCCAAGCTCCAATTTGCGTGCTAGGACGTCTCTATCACGTTGTATCCATGCGTCGTTGCTAACGTGTGCTGACGTGGTGACGTAGCTAGCACTGGCTACCCTTCGTTGACTAAAGGCACTTTTTTGCCACAAAAACGTTGTAACCTCCTAAACCGTGCCACGGAACTTAAATATAAATACAAGCAACGCAATCGAGACCAAGACGAAACTTTTGACACAGGTGTTGTCTATGTAGTCCAAATATTGACTGATCCTTAGGGGGGCGAAAATAAACATTAATAATAATAATAATATATATGTGAGAGAACAAAGGTTGTGCTCTCGCCGAAGGCTTGAGCACACCCAATAATAATATATATGTGAGAGAACAAAGGTTGTGCCCTTGCCGAAGGCAAAGCACACCCAATAAGAAGAAGAAGAATACATAGAATCACTTAAGGTGGCTTCGCCGCTTCGCGGCTTGGCCACCAAATATTAGTTGCAAGATTATAAAGGAGACAAAATATTCAATTTTAAATTAGAACGGACGAAAACGGTATAACTACTTATTTTGCGCAAACATGTCAGCTCTCAATTGTGCGTAAGAGTGCTCTTGGGTGTGCGTACATTCTGTTCTTACCTAAAAACAAATCGCAAATAAGAAAACATTGGTGAATGCTCACTCACTCCTTGCCTGTATACAGAGGAGTTGCTTCTGATCTCCCAAGAAAATAACAGAGAGATGGAGGATGAGACAGAAGAGGAGAGGACAGGAGGAGGAGAGCAGTGGAGGACAGGAGAGCAGAGGAGGAGGAGAGGAACACCAAGAGGAAAGAGAGAGTCAGACTCCAGTTACACAGCAATTTAAGCTCCATATTCCCAATGTACAAGCAGGGGTGCAGATGGAATTTTTGAACTGGGGGGGACCAAGCTGTCAGCAAATGATTCCAACTCAATTAGTTATTTTGTATAATATATGTGTATGTATATATATGCAATGTTTATTGCAGCTTCAGTAAATACGCCGGCTCCAAAAATACTTTAAATAAGCATAATACACTTTTTAGTTTTGTTTTGTAGGCCTAGTACTTTTTTGTGGCCAACGTTACACACGCTAATACACGCTAACAACGCTAACATCGCGTAATCAGCTGTGCAGTTATTAACTAATGCTTGTCGCCTTACGTAGCGAGAGTGGTGGGGACGGATCGGGGTCACTAGGAATCTGGGGGGACATGTCCCCCCGCCCCCAGTGCCATCTGCCAAATGATCATTTGCACGTTCATGCTATGGCTGTGGACAGCTTGAATAGCAAGCTAACTAGACAACATTCCCAATCAGGGTGAACACTCAAATTATCTAAACTATAGACCATAGCATTACACATATCAAAACAGAACGAACACAACAATAGAACTCTAAGGGAGTCAGGTGGCTGAGCGGTGAGGGAGTCGGTCTAGTAATCTGAAGGTTGCCTGTTCGATTCCCAGCCGTGCAAAATGACGTTATGTCCTTGGGCAAGGCACTTCACCCTACTTGCTTCGGGGGGAATGTCCCTGTACTTACTGTAAGTCGCTCTGGATAAGAGCGTCTGCTAAATGACTAAATGTAAATGTAATGCTTATTTAACTAAGCTAATGCCCTTAACTTAGTAGCTTTTCAGCTTGCAGCAGGGCATTCTGGGTACCAAGAGCAATGCACGAGTATAGGCGATCTTACAGCATTGTGTAAGACACTTCGGTTGTGGATAGTATGTCCAGAAATAAATCCAAGTCACTCATTTAGTGGCAGAATCCATTGTTATGCCCCTCCCTGAGTCACCACCTTACCGCGGTGGAGGGGTTTGCGTGTCCTAATGATCCTGGAAGCTAGGTTGTCGGGGGCTTTATGCCCCTGGTAGGGTCACCCAAGGCAAACAGGTTCCAGGCGAAGGACCAGACAAAGCGTGGCTCAAAAACCTACCATGAAGAAAAAGAACAAGGGTTCCCAGTTGCCCCTGCTCGGAAGCTGGTCACCGGGGCCCCCCCCCTGGAGCCAGGCCCGGGGGTGGGGCTCGATGGCGAGCGCCTGGTGGCCGGGCCTTTTCCCATGGGGTCCGGCCAGGCACAGCCCGAAGAGACAACGTGGGACCCCCTTCCAGTGGGCTCACCATCTGCAGGAGGGGTCATGGGGGTCGGGTGCAGTGTGAGACGGGCGGCGGCCGAAGGCAGGGGCCTTGGTGGTCCGATCTTCGGCTGCAGAAGCTAGCTCTAGGGACGTGGAACGTCACCTCGCTGGCGGGAAAGGAGCCTGAGCTGGTGCGCGAGGTAGAGAGGTTCCGGCTAGATATAGTCGGCCTCGCCTCAAACGCCTCTCTTCCACTCTGGAGTTGCCCTCGGTGAGAGGTGTCGAGCTGGGGTGGGAATACTTGTTTCCCCTCGGTTCGGCGCCTGTACATTGGGGTTCACCCCGGTGGACGAGAGGGTAGCCTCCTTCTGCCTTCGGGTGGGGGGACGGGTCCTCACTGTTGTTTGTGCTTACGCACCAAACGGCAGCGCAGAGTACCCATCCTTTTTGGAGTCTCGGGGGGGGGGGGGGGTGCTGGAAAGCGCTCCCGGAGATGCCCTCGTCCTCCTGGGGGATTTCAATTCTCATGTGGGCAATGACAGTGAGACCTGGAGGGGCGTGATTGGGAGGAACGGCCCCCCCGATCTGAACCCGAGCGGTGTTTTGTTGTTGGACTTCTGTGCTAGACACGGCTTGTCCATAACGAACACCTTGACCTTGTCCATAACGAACACCTTGTGCTTGAACATGTTCAAGCATAGGGTGTCCATATGTGCACTTGGCACCAGGACACCCGAGGTCTCAGTTCGATGATGGACTTTGTAGTCGTGTCGTCGGATCTGAGGCCGAATGTCTTGGACACTCGGGTGAGGAGAGGGGCGGAGCTGTCAACTGATCACCACCTGGTGGTGAGTTGGCTACGATGGTGGGGGAAGATGCCGGTCAGGCCTGGCAGGCCCAAACGTAATGTGAGGGTCTGCTGGGAACGGCTGGCAGAATCCCCTGTCAGAAGGAGCTTCAACTCCCACCTCCGGGAGAGCTTCGATCATGTCTCAGGGGGGGCCGGGGACATTGGGCCTCATTCTCGAACGCAGTTAAGAAGAATTTAAGAAGGAATTTCTTCTGAATTGGATTTAGGAAAACATTTGGCATTCATGAAAGTTTTCTCATCTGGGATTTGTTCTTAACTTCAAAAGACTTTCCGAACTCGAAATAGCAGTCGTAAATCGTCTAGTGTTGTCTCAAATGCGATTCCTTAAAAAACCACAAGGGGAATCGCATTTAAGAAAACTCTCCGTGTTAGAAGTGTTAATGAATTTGTGAGAAATTGTTGGTGATTGCGTTCACATCAACTCTACAGACATCCTCGGATTAAAATAATTATAATAATTCACCTTGCTTAGTGTGCACACTGTTAGATCCAGTGGAGAACAATTCCACTGCTCATCTTACTGGTATGATGTTGTGACAAATAAAACCTTTAACTTGCACTTGGACTTGAACATCATATAAATTCAACCAGGCCATCCAATTATCACTGATCACTCGACTTATTTAAAGGGACGAGTGTGCACCCTAGGCCTACAATATGGCACAATTGCTTTTCACTTGGACATAACGTGCGTTCCTGTTGCTTTCCTAATTTTGTCGATTCTGACTGCCCACGTCACTGCTGTTGCGTGCCCTTATAAGGAGCTGTCGGGGCGTGTATGTATGCAAATTCAGGAGCACGAGGACGCGCATTCAACTTAAGACAACTGTTCCTGGGGAGCACAGCTCAGAAAACTTCTGCTGCGTAGGAACACATTTTCAAGAGTTCATGAATTTGGCGGACGTCTTTTTCTTACGTTGTTTTTCCGAAGCCCGTAAGAAACATTTCAGAAGAAACTTAAGAAAATGTTCGAGAATGAGGCCCATTGAGTCCGAATGGGCCATGTTCCGGGCCTCCACTGTTGAGGCGACTGACCGGAGCTGCGGCCGCAAGGCGGTCGGTGCATGTCGCGGCGGCAACCCTCGAACCCGGTGGTGGACGCCGAAGGTGAGGGATGCCGTCAAGCTGAAGAAGGAGGCCTATCGGACTTAAATGGCTTAATTAACTCCAGAGGCAGCTGATGTGTACCGGCAGGCCAAGCGGAAGGCGGCTTTGGCGGTCGTGGAGGCAAATAAAATATTTGGAAAAGGTGTTTGACCGTGTCCCTCGGGGGCTCATGTGGGGGGTGCTCCGGGAGTACGGGGTACCGGATTCCCTGATCGGGGCTGTTCGGTCCCTGTACGACCGGTGCCAGAGTTTGGTCCGCATTGCCGGTAGTAAGTCGAACTTGTTCCCGGTGAGGGTTGGACTCCGCCAGGGCTGCCCTTTGTCACTGATTCTGTTCGTAACTTATATGGACAGAATTTCTAGGCGCAGCCAGGGCATTGAGGGGGTCCGGTTTGGTGACCTCAGGATCGGGTCGCTGCTTTTTGCAGATGATGTGGTCCTGTTGGCTGGAAAAGGGTGGAGTGCAATCTCCGGGTCGGGGAGGAGATCTTGTCCCAAGCGGAGGAGTTCAAGTATCTCGGGGTCTTGTTCACGAGTGAGGGAAGGATGGAGCGCGAGATCGACAGGCGGATCGGTGCGGCGTCCGCAGTGATGCGGGCTCTGCATCGGTCCGTCGTGGTGAAGAAGGAGCTGAGTCGAAAGGCGAAGCTCTCTATTTACCAGTCGATCTACGTTCCTACCCTCACCTATGGTCAAGAACTGTGGGTAGTGACCGAAAGAACGAGATCGCGAATACAAGCGGCCGAAATGAGTTTTCTCCGCAGGGTGTCCGGGCTCTCCCTTAGAGATAGGGTGAGAAGCTCGGTCATCCGGGAGGGGCTCAGAGTAGAACCGCTGCTCCTCCGCGTTGAGAGGGGCCAGTTGAGGTGGCTCGGGCATCTGATAAGGATGCCTCCTGGACGCCTCCCTGGTGAGGTGTTCTGGGCACGTCCCACTGGTAAGAGGCCCCGGGGAAGACCCAGGACACGCTGGAGGGACTATGTCTCTCGGCTGGCCTGGGAACGCCTCGGGGTCCCCCAGGAAGAGTTGGTGGAAGTGGCCGGGGAGAGGGAAGTCTGGGCCTCCCTGCTTAGGTTGCTGCCCCCGCGACCCGACCCCCGGAAAAGCGGCAGACGATGGATGGATGGATCCATTGTTATGTCTACAAAATTATTTTGATATATTATAAGTTTAGCTAGCTTGAAAATCCTGAGGATAGCCTACTGTAGCAGACCTTTCTATGTGACAACGGACAAGGGTGTTTTGTCCCTCGGGAGTTGCCGTAGGCTGAATGCTGAAAGCATTACGTGAAATCAGTGAGGGCTGTTTGAATGGCGATGTCAAGAAGAGCAGTGGTAAAATACAAGTTATGAAAAGAGACCGCGTCCGTGTCTTATTGTTCACACTCAGGGCCGTACGCAGGGCCCCAAAAATACTGAGGTCATAAGTCAGAACTTCTAGGCGGGTTCGGGGGCATGCTCCCCCGGAATTTTTTTTTATTACATTATTTAAATCTGGCTATTTTCAGAGTCTTAAGGAGCAAAAACATCATAATTATGACTTTTGAATAGGTTTATTTGTTTGTTATCAGAGAACATCACCCTCATCCCTCATCAACACTATTATGTTGATGATGATAGTGCCTAATCTGTTCACTCTTGTTAAGGAAAGCCAGCTTTTGAACACATTTCTATTATAATCTTACACAATACTTCAATTATCATGCATTAAACATCTGACTTTTAAAACGTATACAGTTCTGGTATAGTCTCTTTCTTTTATAGTACCTGCTCTCCCTCTATCTCTCTCTTCACTGCTCCTCTTCTTGCTGCTTGGCCCAAAGATGAGCTTGGTTTGACTCAACCTTTTCCTCCCTATGCTGTTTTCCCTTTAGTGAAGACTATAAACACAGTCAAATCCTAAACTGATAGAAATGAAAACAATATGCCATGTATTCAGATGTGTCAGAAATCTTAAAAAACCTTGAGGGCGGTGCGGAGCTTTTGAGGTAAAAATGGGGCATTCTGAGGCTTTTTGAAGGACCATTATGGTGACTCATGAAGTAAGGGCAAGTTACCACAAAAAAATATTTATTATTATTATTTTGAAAATTAACCGGATTTTTTATTTTGTATCTGCGCACGACTTCCTGTCCCGCACAACCTGGGGCCTGTACTACGAATCAAGATCAACAATCAATCAATCAATGCTCTGGATTACTTTCAGTTACCCGGCTACGCGAAGCCTAACAATCGCAATCACAATAAGCGGTACTACGACGGCGGTTATCAATTCTCTAACTCAACCCAGATCTTTCCAATCTAGAGACGTGCGCGTTCACATAAAGGGGCGGTGTTTGCACCGTATGTCCAATCGCAAACATGGACGAAACAAGAGCCGCATATTTCACGCAGGAGGAGCAGACAATAATCTTACAAACTTTGTCTACTCCTCCTGCATGAAATATTGTAATACAAGCATATCAGGAATACAGACATATAACACAGGCAAAATTCAACAAAGTCGCTGCTGCCAAGCTGGCAGAAAATAGCAGACGCTGTAAATGCGTAAGCTACATGACTTATTGAAGATGTGACCATAATTACACGTGTGCATGCCATAACGTAAAACCGTTGTTGCTGTATTATTTTAGTTGCAACCCTGGCAGTGGAAAACGATCTTGGGAGCAAATAAAAAATAAATATAAAGCCATAATTCAAAACGGTAAGTAGCAGTAGGCAATACTTGCACATTTTAAGGCCAACATCTAAAAGGCTGAATTGCCTGAATCAGTCCCTGTTGTAGGATATTGGTATAGCTACAAAGGGCCTATAGAACAATAAAATTGCTTGCATGAAGAAAAATTTGGCAACTGGGGCGGGGTACCCTCCTCCACAGGACTTCACTCCTGCTGAGGAGCTGGCCCTCTCCAGCTATCAGTCACCCCATGATGGAAGGAGTGGAAGGGGGCATTTCTTCAGACCATGGTGGCAGCAGGTTGGAAGCCCAGGCATATGTATGTTTCAAGTAATCTATGTGACCATGTTCATTCAACAATTATTTATGAATATTGTAGGAGTGAAATGTATTACTGTTCTCTGCAGTGACAGGAAATACCGTGGTGTTGCTTGCCACCACCCACTGTCGTCCCACTGTGCCATACAGAGGTAACAGTGAAACTAATAGTCATACGCCAGTATGTATGCCATATGTGGTTGCTAAATTTTGATCAAATATGCCATTTACTTTCTCAAGTGGAGGTCCTAGATGATCAGGAAACTGTGTCTGCCTGCTCAGAGAGCATTTTGGGGGTACACTTTTGAGTTTTATTTACCACTTGCAACACAGATGGTGAGAGTGTGTGAACGTGTGGCTGTGATTGAAGTGTCTGTAACGACTTACTAATGGTGGTGGTCTCAACATAAGACACAAGTCCTTAAAGTGCTCATTTCAAATATGACTCAATTGATTAAATTGCTATGGTGTTAAACTCTGGGAGGAACTTCTTCCTCTCCCTGAGCCTAGGACCTCCACTTCAAGGCCAAGACAAAGACATTAGGTATAAGCAATGAACCTTGAAACCCAGTAGTCAAATGGACACCTTCAACTTTCTCCAAGTGTGCCTTGCAAAGGGACAATGTTCTTTATTTGTTTCAGATTGGAGCAGACAATGTGAGGGCCCTGTATAGAAGAACCCTGGAGCTCGACATATAGTATAAGAGGCGTTTAATTTAAAAAACAAGGCTGGAGATAGAAAAACTGGAATATGAGAATAGATAGTACATGACTGAATGAATGACACTAAATTTAGTTACACTGACATTATTTTTCTGTGTTCCTAGGGAAGGGAGTATTTTTAAAACTTTTTTCTAAGTTTTGGTCTTTTTATACCTTTTTGTGGCTTTTTTGTTGTGCCTTTTGAGTCTTTTGTGGGGGTTTTCACCACTTCTCTCTTTCAATGTCCTATTTATTATTTTTGAAAAATTGTATAAAAGTGAATGAAACATCAAAATTCAATGAGTAGTAGTGAAATTATCATTTATTTAACTTGTGAAGAGCATTGTACAGATACACGTTGTTCTTTTTGGTTTGAAATGTTTTGGTTGAAAGAAACCCCAATTTCTGATATGGAAATGATTAGAAAATGGGTCAAAGCAACCCAAGGACAAAAGGGTTAAGGGGAGACACCCCAGTGAATTTTGTCAACATATTACAGTCCAAAGTTTTTACAAAGGGCACTTTGGCTATCTCTTTTTCATCAATCCATTAATCAGAATATGGTGGCAACAGCCATTAAAGAAAATCCGTAGCAAATTGCGCGGCAGAGCGTGTTCTTGCTCAGGTTCTCCGCATCACCCACACTATAAAAGTACCCATAGAAATAACGAAACGCTATGCATACAGTATGTGGGACTGTGAGTGCACAGCTCGATGTGTCGCATTGGCAACATACGGCTCAAGAATCTGGCAATATACGTAATTCCCTCTGCTAAGAATCTATATCTTTCATAAAGATACTCGTGAGGGAATGCGAAAGGGTTTTGTCGGTCTCTAAATGTTCTGGCTCTTCTGAGCGCACTCTCACTATCCGCGCACCAAGCTCCACATGATCTTCTATGAACAGTGACGACATTATCGTCAATAATTAGTTAGTGGGCGGGGCTTTTATACCGGTTGATCTCTGATCTCCAACTTAACCTGCTCCCGACCAGGTTAGCCGTTCAGCATGTGTTACCATGGCGATCTACCCCGGTAACAAGTGATCCAGCGTCGTAGTACAGAAAACCCTGGGTTGAACCTGAAGTTACCTCGCTAACGCCAAATCTTGATTCGTAGTACAGGCCCCTGCTCTGTGCCGTGTTGCTGCGTTGTGCTCCGGCATCCGAAAGAAATATATAACAGGTTCAACATCCGACATTGAGAAAAAAACACTGAATAAACGTTTCATTTTCAATCAATTACATCAATGACATATCAATCGCAAAATGAATGTTGATTCAACCGGTGGAAATTGATTGACGACCGGTACTGACGGAGTTAACCAAATGTTGATTCGATGTGTCCTTGCTATCTGAGTAGTACGCTGGGCTGCAATAAAAATATTTCCACATGAAAATGAATTTTCGTCTCATAGTCATCTGCCACTTAAACTTCTCTCAACCTACATGTTTAGTTTGATGCGCTCCTCTTCCAGTGACTGTGACTGAGTGACTCACTAGCGGTGACAACACCAGCGTCCGACTTGTGTGTGGTGGTTACCATAGCGACAGTGCGTGTTGTTGATGACGCGCAGCACGTATGTCCAAACTCTCGAGCTACTCTTGGCTCTTCAAGTATAAAATCACGTTACGGTTTTTTGGGAGACCAAGATCATCGTCCTGCAGTCAGTTTCACGTGTACTTTATTTTGAGTTTATATACCACAATTTAAGCAAAAAAAACACAAAAAAACAAAGAAATACCGAAGACACGACCTCGGTGTCCTCAATGGTAGTTACGGCCATGTCCACACTATCATATACAATTACATCTAAAACGAACTTACAAAGAGCTCGATTAGACTACCAAAGTTGAATTAGTAATGTTGTTAGCGATGCTAGCATTATTTTGCTAGCTAGCCTAGCCTATAACATTTCACTGGGTTTGCAGCTGTTTGATTACATTTACATTTACATTTAGTCATTTAGCAGACGCTCTTATCCAGAGCGACTTACAGTAAGTACAGGGACATTCCCCCCGAGGCAAGTAGGGTGAAGTGCCTTGCCCAAGGACTCAACGTCAGTTGGCACGGCCGGGAATCGAACTGGCAACCTTCAGATTACTAGCCCGCTTCCCTAACCGCTCAGCCACCTGACTCCCTATGATTAACTGAAATTATTATGAAATGTTATGTTCTACTAGCCATTTGCCTACTTTAGCAAGTCACTGTATTTCCAGGCCCTGATAGTGTAACTGAGAAAACAGTAAATAATTCCTCTTTCAAGTAATAAGCCCCCGTTCAAGTGTTGAGCATAAAATTTGCTGCACGGTCAGTAGAGATCTTGAGAGAAGCCACTTTTTTGTTCTAAAACCGGACTATAAGCCACTTCGAAATGTAAGCCGCACAAGAAAACAAGCCGCGGCTTATTTTCCATAAAATACGGTACATGCAGCGCACACACATTTGCCCTTCAATGTACTCTAGGTTACTTTTCACACACACATGGACACACACACAGTCCCTCTGATGTTACCTACTGATGTCCTGCCTTGTGCTTATCACTCATGTAATAGCTCACTGTCAGCAGCAGTGCTGGGATAGGGTCCAGCTATTTGCATTTATTGTATGTGTGAGCACAAATTATGTATGCGAGTGCATGTCTCATCACTTGTGTATGTCTGTTCTATTTTAAGGGGAAGGTGGGGGCTATGGGCTGCGGCTGAAATGAAATTCAGAGCCATGAGTTGTAGCTCACTCATTCATATTCAGATAACAGGACCTGATTGAAGCAATGCAAGAACAATGAAGAGGGAAGAAAATAGAGAGTAGGGGGGATATGGGGAGCTGAGAGACGGGTCTGTGGATGGGAGGGTGGATTGGAAGAGAGATGAAAGGGAATAGAGAGCAAAATAGCGGCAGAAGAGATATAGAGGTTGGTTTTCTCAATCTAACTGTGTTGTTATCAGCAACGACTGTCAATACTCTTGATCTTTTGTATAGCAAACTTTGTGTGTCCTTGCTCTCCCGGTCTCTACATCTGTTATTTCCCATCCTTGACACTTATCTGACCCTCCTCCTCCTCCCCTCCTCTCTATGGCCACAACTTGTCTCAGTAGTCTATTCCCCTCCATCCTTGCCTTAGTTCAACCCCTCATCATCTGCCATCTGCCCCATTTCCCCTGCATCCTTCTCATCCATCCTCCTTCTCTCTCTTTTTTCGTGTCTCCTTTCGTTTTCCTTCCATCCCTTCAGCCTCTCATTCCATTGGTCATTCCAGTGGAGGAATAGTAGCTTTTCATCGCTTCCTGTTTTTATCTCCTCCTGTTTTTCTCTTCACACTGATCGATGGAGTGATATTGATCTGGGAGAGATGGACTGGCCTGATAATGAGACAAAGAGAGAGAGTGAGAGACGGAAGGAGTGAGGGCAGTGAGAAAAACAGGATTACAGGAGAGGGGGGACAGGGTCATGGTTGCCTTGCCCTGTCTAGTCTGAGCTATCTCTGCTGTTCTGATGCAGTGATTCACCCAGGGTAGAACAGATACCATCTGATCCATGATGGTTCTCTTTCTCACACACAGTCACACAAACAGTCACGCACACACGTCTTTAGAATAGGCTTTAACTATTTGAGTGTGGGAACACAGTCTTTCCCTGTGCCTCCTTCCACTTCTCCCTCCATCTCTATGACAATCTAGGTTGTGGTTTCTACAGACAGGAGGAAGATCTGGTCTGCTTTGTTTTCCAGATTTCCACATACCAATGTTCTTTTGATGCTGCACTCAGTATTGCAATTCTCCATCATGATAGAAATGCTGTGACTTCTGTCTCACTCTCTGCTGATACCAAACTTCCTTATTCTTTCTCCTGGTCCACCACTTTCCCTATCTCCCGCTCTCTATTACAAACCCCCCCCTCTCCTCACCTCTCCTCCACCCCTCCTCTTCTCATCCCCATCCCCCTCTCCTCCCCCTCTCTTCCTGTCCCAGCCAGAGGAGCTAACCAACGTACTGGAGATAAGCAACATAGTGTTCACCAGTATGTTCACCCTGGAGATGGTGCTCAAGCTGACGGCCTCCGGGTTCTTCGCCTACCTGAGGAACCCTTACAACATCTTCGACGGCATCATTGTCATCATCAGGTGCGGGGGGTTAGGATTCAACCATTTTAGAAGTATCTCCTCTGACACCTCTGATTCTACTTCATCTTCAACTTCAACCTTTCTTTTCTTAATTTTTCTTTTCAACATGCTCTTCTACCAATGCTTGTCCTCCATCTCTCTCCACACACATCTACACATACCTCTCTACTCTTCCAGTGTGTGTGAGATAATCGGCCAGTCGGACGGGGGTCTGTCTGTGTTGAGGACCTTTCGTCTGCTGAGGGTCATCAAGCTGGTGAGGTTCATGCCTGCGCTGAGGAGACAGCTGGTGGTGCTGATGAAGACCATGGACAATGTGGCCACCTTCTGCATGCTTCTCATGCTCTTCATCTTCATCTTCAGGTATGTGAAAAGTGTGTGTGTGTGTATGTGTGAGTCAGAAAGATTGAGCTCTCTGGAGCAACGGTACTCTGCATGAGGACAGACTCATAACCAGCAAAGTGAGATTGATAGAGAGCAGAGACCCCTGTGTGAGTGTGAGAGAGAGAGTGAGAGAGAGGTAGTGTGTATGCCTGTTTGTCTTCCAGCTCAGGTTTGTGTGATCTACCTCCTTGTGTATGTGTTTTCTTGTGTGTTTGTGTGATCTTCGTGTGCGTCTGTGTGTGTGTTAGCTTGCCTTTCAGGCCGCAGCGTAGCAATCCCACTTAAGTGCATTGAGACAGATAGAGCAGGCTAACGCTAGAGTGAGCTAACGTTTGCAAGCTACTCCCAAATCCATCTTCCCACTGTACCGTAGCTTTTAGCGCATAGCAGGCATGTAGAACCCGGTGCTAATGCACTCGCTAAACGGAGGATTTATACCTGTCATCCTCCAAACAGGCCAGTGATGGAATTTACTGGAAATGAAAGGGCTATCCACCATTAGATACTCTGGCCTATTATGGATGTGCACATATGGTGTCCAAGAATAGGGAGGGAAAGAGAAAAATAGGGAATGAAGTAGAGAGCGAGGGAGGAACGGGGTGGGGTGGCGATAGGCGATGAGCACGGAGAGACAATGAAGTAAATGTTGCATTGTTAATTAATGTACTGTACAGTATTTTGTACTTGCTGATGTGTTGCATGGTTATAGTCCAGACCTTCTCAGTGCTCTATGTCCAGTCTTTCACATGCTGTGGTATGCTGGAGCATAATGCTGGTGGTGTGGTGCCAAAATAAATGGCATAGCAGCCAGATCCTTCTCATACTACATGAGTGTGTTCCATGTGTGTGTGTGTGTTGCAGTATCTTGGGGATGCATATCTTCGGCTGTAAGTTCAGTCTGAAGACGGATGCTGGAGACACTGTTCCTGACAGGAAGAACTTTGACTCCCTACTGTGGGCCATCGTCACTGTGTTTCAGGTAACGAGAGCTTAGTGTGACATGACACATAGTAGCACACACATACACATAAAGGGTATACAGCTGGTTTAACCTGTGTTTGTGTGTGTGTGTGTGTAGATCCTAACTCAAGAGGACTGGAACATGGTGCTGTATAACGGCATGGCCTCCACCTCTCCCTGCGCTGCCCTATACTTTGTAGCCCTCATGACCTTTGGGAACTACGTCCTGTTTAACCTGCTGGTGGCCATCTTGGTTGAGGGCTTCCAGGCTGAGGTCAGGCTTCAATCAGCCACATTGTTTTTCTGGCTGATGTTCTGTGTTTTAATCAATTTCTCTTGGAAACTGATGTGTCATATTTTCCGCAAAATAAGCCGCATTTTCTATAAACCGCACCCCACCAGAATGGGAACTTTGTGTTTGTGTTTGAGTATAAACGGCACTTGAATATATGCCGCACTCAGGGCATGACATTAGCACCCGCCCACCCGCCAAATGCGGGTACAATTTGTCTGTGGCGGGTAAAGCAGTCAGTCTTACTAGCCACTTTGGGGGGTGGAATTCTGTATCTCTATATATTTTTTTTATTGTAGCAGGGCTGCCAACTCTCTCGCATTTCAACCAATTCACACGCTCTCACGCCACACATTGTATTTCTCACGCTGAGAAGGAAACGACAAAGTAGTTCTGCTAACGTTGTAACCAGTAATGGACGAGGCGCAGATACACTGAGTGAAGCAACACTCAAGATTTCACGGAACACCCGTGAAATCTCGTCTCGGGGCTGGGTTGCGCAGCAAAATTTTATTGGCCCTGTCGCGGGGTGGAACGGGAGAGGGTTTCGACGCACCGGTTGCTAATCAGGCTGAGTGGGGCTGGAGATACTTGTTTTTACTAAATAATAAAATATATTTTTGTACGTCGGCCTCTACTAGTCTTCTGTGTTGCCTTGTGCCGAGATCTAAAACCTGCACGGGTGGAGCCAGGTTCACTGTAACTGTAACAGCCCCACCAAATCTCTCTGATTGGACAAAAATAATCATGTTGTTTAAAAATATTTAAGTTGACAAAGTTTTGCTTGTGGGTTTTTTCAGTTTAGTTCATATATTTTGTACACATTTGTACATTATAATCTTTATTTGGGTGTTGACAATGGTCATTTACATGTGAAAGGATTGTAAAACTAGTTATTCAAGTAAATTGTAGCAAACCGTAGTCAACTTTAATCAAATAAAACGTAATTTCCCAACAACAAAATTGTGGCTAATGAGTGGCCTGAGTGGCTAGTAACTTTGGAAAACCACTAGCCACAGTGGCTGGTGAGCCAAATTTTTTATGTCAAGCGCTGGACGCACTTGATACAGGAACAATGATACCAAGCAATGCTTGGTATCATTATAGGTATACGAGTATAGGTGATCTTACAACATGCCATTGTGTAACACACTTCGAAAACGAAAGTGCGTAATGTTTGTTTTCTATTGCCCGGGAATTAACTAATATTTACCTTTAGACGCGAGTTCTAAATATTTCCGAAGGTCCCCAAAGCGTAAGTTATTTTTAGCTAGCATAATACTCGTAGCAATGCTACTACCATGCTAGTGTTACTTGTTAGCCTTCTCATTAGTACATTTTGAAGCCATACCAGAGCCCATCTACGGAGAGCCTGTTGACTCCATATTAAACCCCATCTTACCGAATTTGGTTGCAGTTCCACTAGAGTTCCACTGGGGGTGATCGCGAGCGAGTGCAAAATGAATGGGAGTATATGGAGCTAAACGGCTACATTTGTCTCTTTCGCCTGATTGTCGTTGAGAAATCTCAGATTTGATTTTAGTTTTTGCATGTTCTTCATGGATTATAAAAAAGTCGAAAGTTGAATGAACAAGTACTTACATCCTTTAGATTTCTTACAGGGTGAGTCGTTAACCCGCTGCCCATAACACGCTAGCATTCTGCTAATGAATGCTGATTGGGACTTCCGGTGACGCCATGTTCTGAGAAGGTCGCAACAAGTGTTAGCTCCCTCAAAATTCGGTGTGGTTTGGCTGTTTGCGAGATTATAAGAATATTCTGATGATAAAGGGGATAAGTTTAGTCATAAGGGAAGACATGAGCACGTTCAGAGATACAAGAAACGCAGGGAAGCAGCAAAAACCCCAAGAAGAGGCAAAAGGAAAAAAAGGGCCGCTGTTTAACGTTGCCTCGGGCGAAGCTAGTGGAGAAGAAGGAGCAATGAACATGGCGGAGATACTTCGAGAACTGAAAGAATTAAGGAAAGAAAATCAAGAGTCGTTTACCGACACCAAGGCCTCACTGTCTAAATTGGAAACGTCGGTAACGGATCTAAAACAACGGATGGAGAAACTCGAACAAAGGGTGGACGCAGAAACAAGTCCAGTTCCAGGGTAAACTCATATACTTCGACCAAGATTACTCTCCGGAGGTACAGAGGAAAAGAGCGCGGGTACGTGGAGTTATAAAGCAGCTGAAGGAGAAGGGGATTCGGGCCGGATGTCGCTTCCCTGTGCAGCTGAGAGTCACCTTGGAGATGGGAGTGAAAACTTTTCCAACGCTGGTCGAGGCTCTGACGACTCTTGGGGAGTTGGGCATTGTTGTGTGAGTGAGAGAGAGAAGATGGACCGCGAGCTTTCGAGGGTGACATGGCAAAGGCAGGAGGACGGGAGGAGAGGAAGAGGAGCCGCATCTCTGAGGGACACTGATTTACGGTCTTTTCTGCAGGATTGAGAAAATGACATTTGTGCTCAGGTAACGCTAACAGACTTTTGAAAGTCGGTGCTAAGTTTAAAGCTCGACAGGAATAAGACATTATATCTATCCCCTCATATGACACTTGAAACAGCTAGTCACATTGAATATAAATAATGAGTATATGTGAGTGATATTGTAGGTAAGAGGGAGTGAAAGGCTCCCATTTTCTTTGTTATGATAATACGAAAACCTCACCAGGGAATTGGTTATTTTCTTTGGTCTGTGGTTTGGTTGGCACTTTGTGCATATCCCCCAGAGAGAGTTAGAGGTCACAACTCTCTGCCTATAATACAACAGGGGCTGGTGGACATATTTCTTCAGCCAGCTGGGTTTTTGGAAGTCAAAGGTGTTTATTTGGTTCATTTAAATGTGTTTGTTCTTAGTTCTTATATCCTTGACATGTCTGTTAAATTCACACAAGTACATGACGTAATCTTAAAGTAAAGCTTTTTATTTTAAATGCAGGGGATTTTAGGGGAAGGAAAAAAAACAAGAAAGAAGATTATTTATGTCTGATTTAGGGGTTGTCAGTTACAATGTTAAAGGTATCAATCATCCCATAAAGAGGAAAAAGATTTTAGCTCAGTTGAAAAAATTCAGTTGTTCAATAGGGTTACTACAAGAAACCCACCTAAATGAGGCTGAACACAAAAAATTTAGAAGAGATTGGGTGGAGCAGGTGTTCTATGCATCTAATAAAAAAATAAAAAAATTAGTCGATCCAGCAGTACGTCGTATTTAAATTATACTATGGAACGAATGGGATTTAATTTGACATTTATTAGATGGATTAACACTCTAAATAAAGACCCAATATCAAGAGTTAGGGTTAACGGACACTGCTCTCAATTCTTCAAACTTAACAAGGGGGTTCGGCAAGGAAGTCCAGTGTCTCCTATTTTGTTCGCACTGAGTATCGATCCCCTGGCTGAGTAATGATCAAATTGAAGGTATAACCAATGAGGGGGGCATGATGCATAAGATATCGTTGTTTGCGGATGATATTCTTTTGTTTATAAGAAATCCATTGTCATCTATACCAGCAGTTATGCGATGTCTGAGGGACTATGGGGAAGTTTCAGGACATAAGGTTAACGAGGGGAAATCGGAAGCAATGATGATTACAGGAAGCTGGCCTGCACAATTGGACAGACTTGTGAAATTTAGATGGTCAAAGGGGGGCTTTAGGTACTTGGGGGTGATATTGACTCCTATTTCTTCTAAATTATACAGCGCAAATTATGACAAACTTATTTCCCGGATCAAAAATGACTTGGAAAGGTGGGAGATGCTTCCCCTTTCCTTGGTTGGGAGGGTAGAAACCATTAGGATGAATGTTCTGCCAAGGCTGTTATTTCTCTTTTGTTCTCTTCCTATTGTTGTCCCGGTATCTACTTTAAAGCTCTTAGATAAACTGGTTTCCCGGTTCATATGGCAGAACAAGAGGCCTAGAGTGAGACTCAAAGTTATTTGCTTACTTAAAGAGAAGGGCGGCTTATCTTTGCCTCATTTCAGAAGTTATTACTGGGCAGCACAACTTCGAGTACTGGTTTCCTGGATATGGATACAAAATGGGTACATATAGAGCAAAGTTCAGTAAACACATCACTCTCAGCCCTCCCCTTTCTGACGACAAATGCATTGCGTAAACTCAGGATACAAAATGAATGGGTTAAATATACATTAAAGGTTTGGAAGAAAATAAGACAGGTATTAAACCTATCATTATCTGTATCTAGGGCAACAAAGATAACTGCTCTTTGTGACTTTCTGCCTGCTAAATTAGACAGTGGTTTTAATAGATGGGCGGAGAAGGGTTTGACCACAATAAGTCAATTATTTGAAGGAACAACCCTCAAGGCTTTTGCACAACTTCAAGCAAAGTATGGTATTCCATTCCTTGTCTGGACCACAGACAAGGAATGGAACAAAATTAAGGACACACCGGGCAATTTTGAACAGTACTGGGTGGAGATAGCTGAGTGTAGAATTCCAACAAAACATATAATATCCTGTTTATACAGTAGAATTCATATGGATACATCTATCGACACATTGGATATAAAAGGTAAATGGGAATTGGAGGCTAACACCATAATTGCAGATGATGAATGGGAGATCTCTTGGGTGTCCTGGCACAAATGTTTAAGTAGTGCAACCTGGAGAGAATTTAGTTGGAAGCTAAGAATTAGATATTTTAGAACACCCATAGTAATAGCTAAATATGACAAGACATATTCCCCTCTCTGTTGGAGAGGTTGTGGTCTGATAGGGGACCTTTCTCACATGTTCTGGGATTGCCCTAAATTGCAGAAGTTCTGGGAGGAGGTGAAGAGGGAGATATGTGAGATATTGAACTTAGACAGTTCGATTTACCCACAACAGCTGATTTTTGGAACTACACCTTCAAAGGTGTTGTTCTAATAAAAGTTAAAAATAGAAGAAAAAAAATAATGCTGATTGGTTAGTGAAGGACTGACTACAACCCGATCCCGCTTGATGGCATCCGAAGCGGAACCAGAATGTCAGAGCATTAACAACATTAGCAAGCCAAAACTCTTTCTAGCATGTGTATTGTGTATTTGAGATAAGTGGAAGTGACCAGAGCTTGCCGTAAAGCAGTATCTCTGGTCGTACGATGTGTATGACGTCATTGACATTTTAAAAGGCTTTTTAAGACAAAAAAGCGACTTTAATCTAACACCCAACAGTGTGTATTTTATTACCTTCCCTTTCGAATTCAAAATTCAAACGACTAGATAAATGATATCCTGAGAAGTGGATTTTGAGGGGTATAGCGCCATAGACCTCCATTCATTCTGCACTCGCCCGCTAGCGCCCTCATATGGAACTAGAGTGGAACTGCAACCAGTTCAGAACCTGGAAGTTTCCCGAGAGTCGTATTGTCGCTATTAAACATTCTCTGGCCATACTAAAGCGTTTGTGGCATAGTTTTTGTCCATCGGAAAATATTCAGTTGGAATGTTCGACAAATATGCAAAGTTACACTGTGAGAACTATCACATATGTGCAACGCTACTCCTTAAATAGCATTCACGAAAAAAGTGTTTCTACTGTTGTTTTGTTATACAAACCTGCTATAAGCCGCATCGAAATATAAGCCTCACCACCACAAGAAAAATGTAAAATCGGGGTATAAACCACGGCTTTATTTCTGAAAAATACGGTATTGTATGTTTTTCTTTATATGGTGTTGTGGAACAAGCAAGGGTCCTGTGAGGCTTAGTTGCGTTTGGTGCTAAAAATGTGTTTAAGATGTATTTTAAGGTTAATTAAGCATTGTTGTGTAAAATGCCATACAGTAGATCTCATTATTATGATGTACAATGCAGAGCCATATAAAAAGAGAGTTGCGACACTCCATTGTTATCGAAGAATGCGGAAGTAAAGCGTAACATGCGACCTATAGTTCCAAACATTTGTATTTTCAACGTTCAACTCCATTAATTTTCAGTGTTTCCGAAGCAAGTTAGCTGGTAAATTGATCAAATAACTGAATTTTTTCATACTTCAACACATTAGTGGACCTCTTATCAATTGTTATTAGTAGTATTTTATATAGCCTGCTTCAGTTAAAAGTTTATCGTAAGATATAGCTTGTTAGATTCTAAATGCAGTTAGAGGTAGACTGTAGGTCTAGTATCTAACGTAAGCAACACTTTTACAGTAGCTAGCTAAAGAGCATGTGTATCATAACCAGAAGTCAGTTGGTTTATAGTCTGTCAAATTAGTTCTAGTTATTGGTGTTCATTGGCATACAAAGTTAGTCTTCTCTTATAAGCCTAGTTAGTACATCTGATTAGAGCTAGCAACAATGAATTGCAGATTAAGGGGTCCCCTATCTAGGGTTGCCACCTTCAATACAGAAAAATGAGGGATGCCTGCCACAGCGGGGGCCAAACCCCTCGGGACCACGATGACCACAGGCCCGATGACGTGCCTGTGGTGGTAAATCATAGCCTGGTTCTGCCCTCCTACGTACTTCAGCTCAATTTTCATTTTGCTTCTGTACTGCGTCTGGTCTTTAGGTATATTAGTCAGATGTCTCCGGTAAACCTTTTACCGGTCCAATCAGCGAACAGAGGGAGTGGCTGAGAACGATTACTTTGATGTTGTGCGCTAGTTGGGTGTGCTTTGCCTTCGGCAAGGGCACAACCTTTGTTCTCTCACATATATCTTATTATTATTATTGTGAGAATGCTGTTAAGCATTCTCACTATTGTTTTCCTGTTTCTCTTTATTGTGAGAATGCTGTTAAGCATTCTCACTATTGTTTTCCTGTTTCTCTTTATTATTGTGAGAATGCTGTTCAGCATTCTCACTCTTGTTTTTCAACTTCTTAGTTCTTCCGCCGTTTTTTGGCCTTTAACTCGTCCTGCATACTTTCACCGATTCCTACAATTTTTGTATCAAAACGTTCAGCTCCTTCAGGAGATGATGGCTATGACTTTTGGTATTTCTCACTTTTATACTTTTTAAGACATTAAGGTTTTTGTGCAAATTATTCTCCCATTAAAAGTAATGGTAAATCCTTTCAAATCATTAAAAAGCTTCCTCCTCTTTCAAACGTAACTACTTCAGCATACTTTCAGCTAGAGACACCATTCAACCTTTAAAATGTTCACAAGACATTCAGCTATTCCCAAATGATTCAGCTTTCTCAAATATTCAGCCAATTTTGAATTATGACAGTTTGAAATACATTAAAATGTTTGCTCCTTCTTGACTTTTATGAATGAGCAGCAAGCAGAGTGGCACACTCTGCTTGCTGTTCTTTTTCTGATATTCAACTAAATTGTCAAATAAATTCCTCTAACGTTCATATAGTTTAACTTACAGAAACAAGTTATACCTTAAAATGTAGGAAAAATGGTCCTCTTTCAGCCAATGTAACTACTAAAGAGCTCACATTTACAGATGTTCAGCTATGAGCCTTGAAGCGAGAGCAGCCTTTCAAATTCTCTCACTAACTTCAATGGAGAGGTGGGTAAAATCCGTCAGAGAAAGCAAGAAGGAAGACGATTTCGAAACTGCCGGTAGAGACATATTTCTGACCGCACATACATATAAATGACATATCTAGTTTCGGCAGAGTCTTGGGTCTCGGAAAATATCCTTATTTTTTGGATTGGACCTGTAGTTTTGCGTCTAGGTCAACTTGTTTGAGGTGTGGATTCTCGGTAAATGTTCGTTTTTCTCTCTGCCTAGCTCGTTAGCTATCACAGCTGCGCCATCACCGTGGCAACCAAACAAACAAGCACCATGAAAGCAGAATTGGGTACACGTTTTCGAAACTGCCAAGAGTTGTATTTCTGACCGCACAGACATATAAATGATATCTATGGTTTCGGCAGAGTCTCGGGTCTCGGAAAATATCCTTATTTTTTGGATTGGACGTATAGTTTTGCGTCTAGGTTAACTTGTTTGAGGTGTGGATTCTAGCTGTCTGTTATTCTCTCCTATAGTCGAGCTAGCGCGATGGCTCTCCATAACTAAAAACGGTTCGACTTATTTTCCACAATCGACCAAATTGGCCAAACAAGGTATGTACATTGAGCTTAAAGTGTACATAATCTAGCCAGAGCGTTTTTATTTTAGCAAGTTTCAAGTGTTTGCTGCAGCTGGCGTTAATCCTACGAACAAACGCTTCGTAACTGGAAAGTTTTACTTTTAATTGACGATATTGAACACAGATGTTAAGTAACTTGTCTTTACTCAAATATCTTCACCGTTTTCAATTTGAAGCAGTATCTAGATTACTGTAGGAAATCTCCCAATGCATCCTCTCTAGCTTCGCTTAGGCTAAAGTCAGATGGATGACGATGCATGCATTGTTCACGCCTACGGTGTTAATACAGTCTGTACAAATACCACTTTGACACTTGCAAGAAATGATCCGCTGGTTAGATGTAGCATGATCTTATTTAATACCCACAATACTGTAGTTCATCATTTTTTGCAGCAGCATTTTAATCCGAGTTCAAGTAGCTTTTGCAGTTGCACAACCAACAAAGTCACGTAATGTGACGTGATTGAATTTAAAAGTTTTTATTTTGATGTCATCTTTGAATTCAGTGTCTGAACAGGACTGGGTGTGCAGGCACACATGATTAGTTTCTCCTCCACCTTGAACCTGAAACCTAGATTCTAGGTTAGAAATGTTGCCAGTCTGTTGCCAATGACCAACGGTTGCTACGTTTTTCCAGCAAGTTCAAGTCATTCCAGTGTTGTCCTTTTACCTTCAAATTCGTTCAACCCAGACTTCAGCAACTGGTTTTCTGCTAAATTTTCACATTATCCTGCAGCTCATCTTTCTGAATTTTTGCCCTTATTGTTTTGCATTTTCTTCTTCTTTTCTTCTGTTTTCTGCCTTCATCTTGCTCCAGGTCCTTTCAAAAAATACATTTCACAGCAGTACCTTCCAACTGCCAGTACTTTTACATTTTTCTTCTCTTTTCTGTACTTTTCTGCCTTCATCTTGCCGCAGGTCCTTTCTAACATACATTTCAGGCCTTTTGAAACTCCAGCAAATAATTTTCTGCTAAATTGTCAAATTTTTCAGAATTCTTTCTCTTTTTGCATTTTTCTTCTCTTTTCTGTAGTTTTATACCGTCGTCCAGCTCCAGCCCCTTTCAAAAATACCTTTCAGGCGCTTCAGCTTATAACTTTCTACAACATTTTCACAATTTTCCGCTTTTTTACCTTGGTCAGCTATCCCCATTCTGGTTTTCAGCATTCTCACTGCTGTTTCGCAGGAACAGCCGTTTCTAGTTCTTATTATTTTCCCACCCCTAAAACTCAGTCAATATTTGGCCTACATAGACAACCTAGGTGTCAAAAGTTTCGTCTTGGTCTCGATTGCGTTGCTTCTATTGGGATTTACGTTCCGTTGCACGGTTTAGGCTGAGCTTAAGTTTTTGTGGCGAAAAGTGTCTTCTGTCAACGAAGGGTAGCAGTGCTAGCCTACGTCACTACGTCAGCACACGTTAGCAACGACGCATGGATACTACGTGATAGAGACGTTCTAGCACGCAAATTGGAGCTTGGATTATGAGTGAAAAATGCCAACCCCCAAAATTACCAACCATTGGGTTTTGTTGAGAAAGCAATTTCGAGTGGAACTGCCATCTCAGATTTTTTATTTAGGTTGTGAAAGTCTTTGTAATTTGAGCGAGTGCGGGTCGCCCGTGAGACTGCCTAGGCGGCAGCCATGCAAGCGTCATAGTAGTTTAGTATTTTCGTATTTTTATAGTTCGGTCAATTCTACACCACAAAACAGAAGGAGGGCAATGTTATGACGATATGACTATTGTGAAGACAGCCAGATGGTGAGATTTGAATGTAGGTTGCTGTAAAAACGTTGATTGGTTTGCTACGTGAGAGTAGCCTGGTCCTAACCAGACTCTCGTACATTTCATTATGTACAGAAGCAAATAAATTTGAGCGGAAGTACGTAGGACGGCAGAGCCAGGCTAACGTGAGAGCCCCGTCAGCCTCCGTTGACGATTGCGTCAGCTGTTGTCGATCTTTGATGAGTATTTTCTTAATTTCGTACCAGGGTCAATTCTACATCAAAAATCAGAAGGAGGGCAGTGTTATAAAGATATGGCGATTAGGAAGACAGTCAGCGCGTCAGCATATTTTTGTGATTTGTGTAAAACTTGGAATTTTAGTGACACCACGGCGTGTTTTGACGTTAGCCTCAGTCAGACTCGGCTCACCCACTGGCAGTGTGTAGTACTGTCTTCAATGCCACAGCTAAACTTTATGTCAAAAGAAACGTTCTAATTTCCGGCGCTTTCAAACAATCAGTGAAATGTGGAGCAACAGCAGCTAGCTTGCCTCTAGCAAACTTATTTTGAATTAGCCATTTCCCCCTACATTAATGTCAAACTTATTTACGTTTTGGGGGCATATTTTCAGTTAGCAGACGGTACTGTTTGAATCGCGATTCCATACTGCCAGTGACAACGTTGTTACAGTAGCTTGTTTCAAAGGGGGTTTGCAGCTGTTTCAAAGGGTGTTCTTAATGAAATATGCAATGAGTAGGCTAAATGCTTGAAAATATCACTAGAAGGGAAAAACTTACAACCGACGCAAGCAAGCACATCCTACAATTTCCCCCGAAATTGTACCCTCTCTAGTTTGAGTTGTAGTTCCATAAAAGCGGCGGAGAAAGATGCGAGCGAAGCCATTCGGTCCGTTGTGGCAATGCTGCCGAATATCCAGAAGTTAAAGCCGGAGCATGAACAATCTTTGATCTCCACGGGGTTCGTTTGATTTTCCAGCTAGCTCCGTTAGTGGTGAAGGAGTTGGCTAAGGCAAACGCAAGCCATTGGTTATGGCAGATGGCTCTGGGCAGATCCAATAGTTTTAAACTTCAACAGAGTACCCGCCTTCAAGGAAGTTAACGCTTGTCAATGGAGCGAGCCCAGACTCTGTACAAATTAAATGTACGAGAGTCTGGTTAGGACCAGGCTAGACTCGACGGCATGGCTGATGTTTGTCTATACCGTAGCGTAGAAGATCCCTGTGCAGTTCGACCCTCAATTACACATTTGCTCGAACCATTTCACCGAGGACGGTTTTGAAAACCTGGGACAATGTAAAGCAGGATTTGCTATAAAGCTGTTGCTGAAAAGAGGTGCGTTACATTTACATTTAGTCATTTAGCAGACGCTCTTATCCACAGCGACTTACAGTAAGTACAGGGACATTCCCCCCAAAGCAAGTAGGGTGAAGTGCCTTGCCCAAGGACACAACATCATTTGGCACGGCTGGGAATCGAACTGGCAACCTTCAGATTACTAGCCCGACTCCCTCACCGCTCAGCCATCTGACTACCTTCATCTGACTCCCCTCATTCCGACCATATGTTCATCACAACCGCAAGCTGTAGTATGATGTTGTCGGCAACAGTTATTAGCAATGATAACATATCCTGTATCTAGCACCTGCCTTTCTCCAGTTCTTTCAAATAGATCTAGACAGGCGTTAGCAATAGGCTAGACTGCTATTCGTTTTCTGGCTATTTTTTCGGAAGCTTCCCTTCTAATGCCGACTACAGCTAGTCTAGCTAGAGTCATTTTCTAAGTAAGGTATGTTGATGTGTTTTGAAGCATATTTAGCATTCTACCTATGCTAGATACAGGAGACGTTAGCATTGATAATAGGCTAACTGTTTGCGACAAAATCATACTTACAGCGGCTTAGCAAATCCTTCTTTAAATTGTCCAAGGTTTTCATTCTTTGGTGAAATGGTTCGAGCAAATGAATAAATGAGTGTCGAACTTCACAGGGATCTTCTCATAGAAAAACATCAGCCATACCCGTCGAATGTCTGGTTCCTTGGGAAGATTATGAAAAGTGTCAGCATTCCCAGTACAGCCTGGAACACTACATTTACGATGGTCCATTTTCAATATACTTAAAAAAACTTTCAAACTTTCTCCTTTGTTGTTTGCGTGGAAGTACACAGGGCAGCGCGCAGCTAAACTAGTGTCTGAGATCTTGGGCCAGAACACCAGAGGGCTGGTCTGTATGTAAATGTTGGGGCGTGACAAAGGTGATGTCACAAATACAAATACAGCTTTTTCAAAACCAATCGTTTTACAGCTGCAGTTTCAAGTTGTGAGATTTAGATAGGAAAGAGGTGTCAATGGACTTTGAGGTTCACTGTATGTCCATTTTACCCACCAAACTGTCGTTATTCAACTATGACAAGGTAAAATCGGTTTTGCAATCAATGACCCCTTTTAATTGAGCAGTTGCTGGTGTGATTGCTATCTAGATTAGATTCAATTTGCATCAAGTACTACAAATATAAATTTTGTTAAGGTGGTAAATTGTAAGTGGGATGATGAATAAAAAAACGTGTTTAACAAGTCCCATTTCAGAGCTTGGCATTAAGGCTTGTCCGCTTGTCCGCTTGTCCGGGACAAGTGGATTTTTTGTTTGTTGTTGTCATGTTACTTAATGTTATTTGCCACTCATTACGTCTATTTAACTGATTTTAAAGTAGCTAGCTTTTTTCCTCTGTGTTTCGGTGAAGTTGATCATTTAATCTCGGTAAATTCTGCACTAAAAAGGTCGAGGAGGACAGCCTTTAAGAGATAAAGCGATTCCCCATTGATCTATCACATCAGAATTTTGATTTGGGTCACGGACGTCTTAAAATTTGAGTGAGAATGCGTCGCCCGCATAGTCTTAGCCATGTCTTGGTCCCCCATTACACTGTTTTGACGTTAGCCTCAGAATCAGACTCGGGTCGCTCACTGGCAGTGTGTTCACAATGTTGTATTTCACTCCATTCTACACCAAAAACGTCAGGGAGGACTGCTTTTGTAGATCCTGCTGAACATAGCCTCGGATTTCTTTAACCGAGCCTGTTTCATTCGTCATTTGCGACCTCCGTTAGCCAGGCTGTTTTTGCCGGTCATGCTATTTAAAGGTCACATGACATGAAAACTTCACTTTAGGAGGTTATTTAACATTAATATGAGTTCCCCTAGCCTGCCTTTGGTCCCCCAGTGGCTAGAATTTTCGATAGGTGTAAACCAAGCCCTGGGTGTTCTTCTCCGCCTTTGAGAAAATGAAGGCTCAAACGCTCGGTTTGAAAATCTCCTCTTATTGACGTAACAAGGAGCCAGGCTACCGCCCTTCTCTCTGCTGTGCCCGCCCAGATAATCTGGCCCGCCAATGAGGAATTGAGCTACGATTGTGCAAGGGCGAGTGCAATATCGTGTTTTCCTGCAGAGACATCATGCCATGGCTAGCAAACGAACGAAGCATAACAGTTGCTTCTTTTTGTAGTTCCGTCATCCGAGCCTCTAAACAATCAGTATCTTAATTTTATTTTCGCTGAAAATGCGCCTACACAACTTCTGTTGTAGGCGCATTTGTTTTGTATGTCTGCGCCAAACACTTCAGCCACGACTGTTTCCTCAACTTGAGCTAATACAAAACTGGCCTTGCTGAAATTAAATTCTGGATCAGTACTAACTCTCCTTCGTCCAGCTACTAACCTCGGACAAGTAAGTTAACTAACGCTATATCATTTTGTAGCTTTACTGTATATGGTTACCTAGCTTGCTACCCTTAGAATGTGGCTGTAACATTAGCTCTGCAGCTAACAGCTGGGTTACTGTCGCTATGGAAAGGTAGATAGCATCAAGTATGTGTGTGAATACACATGCTGTAACGACTAACGTGAGTGTTGTACACTTCTTTGTTATTTGGATAAACGTTCTGCTGTTGGTGTTATGGCGCGCGCGATATCCACCTTTCCCCTCATTGAAATGACTGAGTGTGTACCTCTGCAAACCAGGGTTATCAGATGAGAATGGGCAAATTCGAGGTATTTTACAGCAACGGGGTTACAGCCATTGCGATACATCCGTTGTAAACATTAGCGCATGGTGCCGCCCCTCCGCTCCTCATTAGCATTTAAAGCTACAGACACCAAAACAGCGCGTTCTGAGGAAAGCTCCTTGTGGGACTGCTAGTAGTGGCTGTAATTCTGCACCAAGGCTGAATTTCGGGAAAGAGACTTCTGATACAGTATTAGGGGACCACTAAGGCCTATATAAAAGCATCCAAAAACAGCATGTCATGTGACCTTTAAAGGTCTTGGACAAGTGACTTTTGTGCATGGACAAGTGAAAAGTAAATGTACTTGTCCAAAGGACAAGTGCCTCATAAAGTTAATGTCAAGCCCTGCATTTACTTCAACAGTTGAAAGTTAAATGTTTAGTAGAACAATAGTCCTCATTAGGCTACAGTACAGTAGCTAGCATAGCCATTTCTAGCTCTGCTTCACAATATTGCTGCCTAGTGTTATAAGTTAATGTAATACATAAATGTTAATAAAGTATCAGACATATACATGATACAACACACCAGTAATCAATTGATATTATGTGTTAATATATCGAAAATGTCAGTAAATCGGGATGGTGCTGCTGTCTGTTCCGTCGAAAACCATTGAAACAGGTTGACAGCAGTGGGTTTTTTGGAACTACAGCTAGCTACTTGAACCACGTGATCACGTGTCGGCGAGACCAAAGCGTGTCACAACTCTCTTTTTATATGGCTCTGGTACAATGTATCTTGGGATTTTAGTTTGGAGGCAATCTTTGTCCAGCGAGAGTGAGTGCAGAAGGAAACTAGAGAGGATACAATTTCTGGGGAAATTGTGAGGGTGTGCTTGCGGCTGCCCCAGCTGCCCATAGTCTCCTGGTGTTTACTGATATCGACCATTCAGTGTGTTTTTACATTGGTTTTAAGACAGCAAAGAAAATGTGTGTAGGTTGTTGGTCAACTTGTCCCGTTATCTGGTTACTAGGATTATAATTCCTGGAGAGCAACCATTAATTGACTTGTAATTTTGTAAACTTGTAATAAACCATACAACCAACATTTCTTCCAGTTGATAGGCAACATAAATACAAATTACTCATCCAAAGTGACAGAAAGATAGCCTTGAGTAACCAAAAGAATATGGGAATGTTATTTAAAGAACATGTTTTACCTTATTACATGACATTTGTGGGAAATTTGTCAGCATAAAATTCCATCAAAATTTATGTCCAGTTTTCCATTTTAGGATTTAC
>CM042862.1:12571413-12702413 GCA_023658055.1 Thaleichthys pacificus
GGACCCAACAGCAACTGTCTCATCAGAGCATCAACCCTCTTGTCAAACATGCGCATGGTGGTTACAGGGTTACTTCTGAGAATGTCACATTTCTCAGCCCAGTCTAGCTCAGAAAAATCCACCCGTTGACCTTGTTGTGCTTTGATGGCTGTGATTACCTCTGGCCATCTGAATTCTGCAGCAGAGAAGGTCAGGAAGAAAGTTGGCTTTCCTAATTGTCTGACCATGGCTAGCAAATCCTTCAGAGTTCGATCCCAGTCCCTCTCAGTGGTTGCATGAATCTTGTAGCATCTCTGTTTCTCACCAACCTCTCAACCTCACGTTTGTCCTGTAGCAACTTGTTGGATATTTTCCGCCTGTCCTTGGTCTTGGATTTTCCTTTCCTTAACTGAATTGACATGCTGCTTTTTGCCAGGTGAGTCTCTGTGACAAACTGCGCAAAAAAACAGGTAGCTTTGGTCTCTTGCAAAACGAGTGTCAACACAGAAAAGCCTTGCATTGAAATACATGCTCGGGGATAGTTTGACTTGTCTTGTCTCGTCTAATGTATTCCTCCCAGTAGGGAACTGAACAGGGAAAGCCATTGCCTCAAGCCTTGGGACTTGGGAAAAGCTAACGGCGTGTTTCCTTGTGCTGGGGCGATGCTGAAAATCCCATCCCCGTAGGTCAGTGTTTCTTCTCCAAGGTCAGGTGGCTGTAAACAACTGTCCAAGCCAACTCCAGGTCTTAGTGCAGCTTTCTCAGTCTCTGCATTGTGAGGTTGTTGGTCATGGTCTTCCTGTTGGTCATAAGCATGCTGTAAAGCTGCAGACTTTACCTCTGATAGATCACCACTTTCTATGCGATTAAGTACCTCCATCATTTCAGTTTCATCATCGCTATCAAGGTCCATCCGATCATCATCATCCGTTTTCGCATCAGCTCTGATTGTAATGTTTCTGTAGTCAGGGTGTGTGTCAATGAGCTTTGAGAGTCCCGCTACTACATTTCTCATGTTTACAGTGTGAAACAGCTGGTGGCCTTTGTAAACCAGACGTCTTTTCAGCTTCACTCTGTATAACTGGGATGAGCTGCATGGTCTTGGTAAAGTATTTACCGTTGTTTCCACCTCGGATGGCACACACACCACAGCCCCATGTATAGCTGCTTGTCGACCTTTAGGAAGTGTGACAATCTTGGCAAATGGCAGTATTTTGGCCAAAAGTTGTCTTTCCAGCACGTTCAAATTACAGAGCTCTGGGGGAATGGGCGCCAGCTCCAAGTTGTTAGCCACAGCGATGGATGATTTGTTTCCTGCCTTCAAATGGGAATGACAGCTGTGACAAATCCACTCTTTTTTCCTTTCTTCTGGTACAGTGCATTGTTCAGGACCTTGACATTGATCGTCGCACACATGGACATATTGCCCGGTCAAACAGACAGCAACAACATGTGGATTCTTCTTGTAATTGCTGCGATTGCAACACTTTACTTGGTTGGGAAAAAGGGTGCGATGGCACATTGTACACACGAAAGTTGGGCCAGCTTTAATGCATTCCTTGAAAGTGGATATAGTTGTCTGCATTAGGCCGTTGTCCACTGGTTGACTGTATTCATGTGTAGAATGAGTCCATTGTCTGTATTTCCTACTTACTTTCAAGGCACAGCGCATCTTGTGGGCCATCTTAAAATGTGCTTCACTTTGACCCTTGCTTTTCATGTAACTGATGCATTGTTGCAAATGATGTTTTCTGAAAGCAGGATCATTGTGGTACTTGTGGCGCAAAGCTTCTTTTTGTTTATTTAAGTGATGTTTTCTGAAGGCAGGATCATTGTGATACCTGTGGCGCACTGTTTATTTTTGCTTTCTCCTGAAGGCAGGATCATTGTGATACCTGTGGAACAATGTTTCTTTTTGCTTCCTCCTGAAAGCAGGATTGTTGTGGTACTTGTGGCGCAAAGCTTCTATATGCTTTCTCCTGAAAGCAGGATTGTTGTGGTACTTGTGGCGCAAAGCTTCTATATGCTTTCTCCTGAAAGCAGGATTGTTGTGGTATTTGTGGCGCAAAGCTTCTTTTTCCTTTCTTCTGAAGGCAGGATCCTCATGATACCTGTGGCGCTTTGTTTCTTTTTGCTTATGTAAGTGATGTTTTTTGAAGACAGGATCATTGTGGTACTTTAGGTACTTTTGGGTTCTTTGTCTTCTCTTTTTCGCTGTTCTACATTTAACTTGGGAAATGCATTACTATCCTTTGGCATGCCTTGTGTGGATGGTGCATTGATTGACTGCAGATAATGTTTGCTGGCTGGGAATCCTGTTTCTGTTACGTCTGTGGTCTGTGTCACCTTCTCCACCTGCTTTTGACTTTGTGGCCCGTCAGATTGCACTGATAGGGATGGAAAAACATTGGATGTCTTGGATGTTGAAAGGTGTCTTGGATGTTGAAATGCGACTGGCATGAAGTCATACTGTAGTCCATCAATAGGGCCTCTGCAATCTGTCAGTAGCAATTCATACAACATATGAATCCTTGCAACCAGCTCATTCAAATGTGTGAAAGTGAGCATAACCGCTTTTCCATTTCTGTCAGGTAGTCCATCTGCATTTCGACAATGAGAATCAAACAGTCCATATCTTCCAGACTTGTCTCTGAACACAGCAATGCAATATGGTGATATGATAAGGAGGGCATGTGTAACACCCGCAGAGAGACACTGAAGTCTTGTGGAGAGATCAAGAAACCAAGCCTGGTTGTCAATGTCTGCCCTGGTTCTAACGCGTCCCATCTCCACCGGAGATTTAAGTACATTGTACTCATGTTGGTCAGTGTTGATTCTGTGTGGTAGTTCCTCCATGGTCAAGTGTTGGCTTTTATATTTTTTTCCTCGCTTTAGCTGTTTTATAGTTTTGTCATACAAGCTGTTTCCCGTGTCCAGTATCTTGTCAAGATCAGCCTTCCTCAGGTCATCAACCTCATTGTGATATGCCAAAAATGTCAGAGCCATGTATGTACACTGCTTGTTCCTTGACTTTACCAATACGACCCTGATGAGTTGACGCCTGCACTGATATCTGCCTTTGTAGGATGCATTGTTCTTGAATATTGTCATTTTCAGAAGTGGCAATCACACTTCCATTGTGCTCTTGAACAGTAAACTGAGCTGTGCATGAGGACGACACCACAGGTTGACTACACACTTGTTCACAGTCACTTCTGTGTGGCTCTGCACTCTGTAAGCGTGGGTCTGAAAGGTCCAATCTAGACCAGCGCAGCTTTACAGCCTGAGATTTCTTTCCCTTACGTGGCATGACTGTATTGACACTGCTGAAATGGCTGAAATTCTGATTAATGTTTAATAGTAATTACAAACCTTTGCTGGGATGAAAAAGTGAAGTAGAATCTGAAGATCTTACAGAGTACAGAGTAAATAAGCTAGTTTACATACCTCAAACGCTGGCTACTGTAGCCTATACTTATTACCAACCTTTAACCAGAAGCAGTCCAAACTGTAGAGAAAAGAACCTTGGAGATGTTGGCACAGATCTGGAACGCCTAGAAAATAAAAACTATTTCAAACTTTTGTGTTTTGTGTTATTGGAAAGTAATTTATGACTGATTATGTGATACCTTGAAGTATATGGCATGTAAATATACTGTGTCTTATGAGGGTCAATTCAGTGGGACTTAACAGTGTTTCCCACCAAGGCCGTAGCCATGGAGTCAACATTGGGGGGGACGAATTAAATTTGTTAGGATAATTTCGGACAGCGTGCGTGGTTGCCTGTCGTAGCGTAGAACATTTATATTTTTATATCAAGATATTGGGGGGGACATTTTGACCAGATTTGAATATTGGGGGGGGATGTGTCCACCCCAATATGTATTATGATTACGGCCTTGCCCACACATACCGGTAGACTAATTTGTGGCAGTGCCCCACAGAATCAACACTGGCTGCCACATTGCATTTTGTTTTGTTTTTTGTTTTTTTACAATATTTAGGTTAAAACACGCAGCGTATTCGTTCAGCTGCATTTCCTTTCCCTGGTCTCCCTCCGTCTCTCTGTCACTCACGCGTCTTTCTCACATATGCCAATGTATGCACACACTCACAACGTCGTCGGCACACGTTAGCAACGATGCATACCTACGCCGTTCTAGTAAGACCGCTATATCAGCGAGCCTTCAGCATTTGTGCCGTAGTTAAAGGCCTAGGAAAGTTGAGGCTACTAGTTAAGAGAACATGTTAACGGAAGGTTCCCTTTCGTTCTTTTGGTGAGAAGTCTCAGGAGCTAGCTACTTACCCGGCGTCATGGAGCCGACATTATTTGTTTGTTGTTGTTGATTTTGTAAAAGGTGTGAATCATTTTGGATTAATATTTAATATAGGCCTAATAAAGTTCTGTGTAACTAATTATTAACAGAGGAATTAGTTTGTGTCTTGTATTACTGTACGAGTACTACAAGTACAGTTATAGGGAAAATAAAGATTTACCTTCACAATGTCACTGGGCAACAGTGCTCAGGCTGGCCTTCTGGAGATGCAGAGCACAGATCAGGAACTATTCGAAATAAATAAAAACATAATTTGCACAGAGACACAAAAATGCAATGAAAAGTCATGAGAACGTTTTATGACCAGGTATTCCGAAAATACATTTAAGATGGCCAACCACGCTCAACACGACAACAGCCAGCATTCTTACTGTAGCATACGGGCTAGAATTGCCATAAGTGCTGGATAACTCTAATATTTCAGTCTTGACATGAAATTCAGTTAATATTCGTTTTTCTATTCAACTACTGTACTGATAAACCAATTAAATCAAATAATTTGTATTCGTAAGCAAATGACCAGAAGCACCGAGACCGCAAATCGTTCTTTGACAACCACTTGAAATATTTACAATATAAATTCTGTGCAATCAATATTAGAATGTATGGCCGAAATAGGTCTCTGTGATATTTGATTTCCCTTTAATGTCATTTATATACACTATTTCATTGAAAATACACTTATGAGAAAAGTCAGTTAGCAGTTTATTGCACATTTCAAAACGGCCGTTCTGGTGATAAACTATCACTACTAAACTCACGGCAAACTATAAATGTAGCTATTGTTCTTGCATTTTAACTGTTCCTTTACTAGATAAATATTTAAAAAGCCCAACTAGCCTGAGGTTAACTGCCGGCGAACAATGCAAACTGTGGGAAATTAGTTAGCTAGAGCTAGCTCGCTCTAACTAGAAAAACGGCTCTGGTCTGGTTTCATTCGGTTTGCACTGTTACCGATCACAATGCTAGCTAGCGCTACCCAGTTACATTTTCCTGTCAGATTTGTTGATGCTAGAATACATGTATATTTTATTGTCTAACTGTGACTGTAGCCTGGTCCTAACCAGACCCTCGTACATTTAATTTGTACAGAGAGTCTGGCCTCGCTCCATTGACAAGCGTTGACTTCCTTGTAGGCGGGTACTCTGTTGAAGTTGAAAACTATTGGATCTGCCCAGAGCCACTCTGATCTGCCATAACCAATCGCTAGCGTTCGCCTTAGCCAATTCCTTCACCACTACTGTAACAGAGCTAGCTGCCGTAGCTGGAAAATCAAACTTTTCCCGAACCCTGTGGGGAAGAGGGCCACAACATCATGGCCACCAACAAAATTCAGCAAAACTTGTTCTTGCTCCGGCTTTAGCTGTTGGATATTCGGCAGCGTTGCCACAACGGACCGAATGGCTTTCCTCGCATCTTTCTCCGCCGCCATTACGGAACTACAACACAAACTAGCACACGACACCAACGTCATCGTTCTCAGCCACTCCCTCTGTTCGCTTATTGGACAGGTAGAAAATCAACCTGCAGAATCTGACTTACGGACCTCATGGCCAGACCTATGTACAGAAGCAAATAAATTTGAGCGGAAGTACGTAGGACGGCAGAGCCAGGCTACTGTGACTGAGCACTGACGATTGAAAAGCAAATACTTGGCAAAATATGTCACTATATCAGTAGTGCTAGCAACAATGCTAGCTAGCATTACTGTAGGCCTACCCAGTTACATGTTCCTGTCAAATCTTTTGACGCTAGAATATATATATTTTAATGTCTTACCTCTGTGAGTGACGATTGAAAAGCAAATAGTTGGCAAAATATCAGTAGCACTGAAGATCAGGAACGTGAAGATAAAAGCGTTGGGGAAATCTCAATTGACAAGCCGTTTGATTTCGTTTGCAATGCAGGTAGTGTAGCTCGAAAGCCAAGTGACCGGATTGCTTGTAATACCTCAGTATATACCATGGTCATGGTGAATACTCGATTCTTATTGGCTGCAGGGGTGTCCGTATAATCAGGTGATAATGAACACCGACTAAGTAGTTCCAGTCATAGACATAATTAAGTCTTTATTATGTCTATGGTTTCAGTAACACTGTCTGTTCACCGTTCAAAATTATCTACTGGACACGCTCGCAATGTAGCCTACAATGTACATGATGCTGCTTTTAATTACACAATGTAAAGATGGTACAACATGGAAGGTGAAAGAAATATGCTGCTCCATCTCTATAATTTATTTACCAGTTTAGTTTGTGTACTTCAGGTACAAGTATTATCACTTAAAAGGCAAAGAGTCGGTTTACCAAACATAGAGCGGTGATTCTGGTTGAGACCTGGCTGAACAGCTACTGTAGCTGGTGGGACAATTTGACAACACCAAATAGTATTGCCCGACGAGTATGTAAACAGAGCAGCGTGGCGGGAGGGGCAGGAGTGGCGTAACCATGACAATGATTGTCATGTACCCGTGTTAGTGTGGACGGCAAACATTTGGAAAACGATATGAAAACACTAGTGTTTGGACGGAGATCGTTTTCAATTCGAATACGTGTATTTGTATTAACCCGTGTTAGTGTGGACAGGGCCTAAGCAGTGGAAGGCAAAACTGACATTTTTGGTCTGTCCACCCTACCGAAAGTAGATCTAATATCAGCGTACACATTTCACAATTGTGTTTCATGTTTACTTGTTATGTAATAACAAATAAATCGAAAAACAAACATTTATTTGTGAGGAATGTTTATTTCATAGACCACTGTAGTATGTGTTGCCCGAGCAACAGAGGCTAATGTCATGATGCTAATGCTTCAGTGAAATAGTAGACTACGTTTCCGAAAGTAGACGTGGGCCTACTTCCTTAATAATATCAGCTAATATTGTACATTACATTTCACAATTGTGTTTCACATCACAAAGTAAAATGAGTAAATAGTTATCACCCTGGCCTCTTTGCTTGTGGCGTTTCTGCAGCTCCCTTGTAGTAAAGCAGTTAGCCTAGCTATCTCCCAGAAGTTAACGAGCTACTAAACTAATGTTCTGCTTGAGCCTCAAGCTGAGGTAGTCACGCGATATTTCGTGACGTTAGTGACGTCAGTAGCGTCAGTGACTGTGGCTAGCAAGTTAGCCACCGTTAGCTTCACTTTTGCCACAAAAACTTAATCAAAACCTAAACCGTGCAACAGATCATAAATCCCAATAGAACCAACGCAATCGTGACCAAGACGAACCTTTTGACATCGACGTTGTCTATGTAGTCCAAATATTGACTGAGCCTTAGGGGCGCGAAAATAAATAATAATAAAAAAAATAATAAATATATATGTGAGAGAACAAAGGTTGTGCCCTTGCCGAAGGCAAAGCACACCCAACTAGGCTAGTCTGGGAGGCCAGCTAGCCAGCCTTCCCCTTATATATTTCCACAATGAGGGCAAGAGAGATTGACATTTCCTATTTAAAAATGCCTGTGGCTGTTTCCTTGTCCTAATAGCTAACTTTTTTTCTCCTCCATCCCTCCCTTTCTGGGGGAAAACAGGGGGACGCCAACCGCTCATACTCAGAGGACGACAGGTCCTCGTGTAACTTCGATGAGAGTGACAAGCTGAAGGACTCTCTCCATCTCTCAGGTAAAGAAGCTTTCAGGTGTGACTGTCTGAACTTTGTATGTATAAAAACAAGTTTCCTTTTTTTGCGTACACACAAAATAAAATAAACAACAAATCAAACCAAACCAAAACACAACAACCCCCGACAGTCAGTAATGAGGATTAAATACAAAAATACAGACACATACAGCATCCAAATTCAGCAAAACACTACAATAGGTAGTCACCTTAACAGAGTACAACATAGGACATATTGCCAGGTTTAGGCCAGTCTAGTCTTAGTCAGGGATATGTGAGTAAGTAATATTCTCAAAATATAGAAAAAATGGGCCCCATAACTTACAACCTTTTTGAGAACTCGTAGAACTTGTAGAAAGTCCAATTTGTTCTAATTGAAGAAAATAAAGGACATCCGCCAACCAGCGTGCATGACAAGGGGGGGAGGGTTTAATTTCCATTTAGTTAAAATGAAGGTTCTTGCTAATAAGGTGACAAAGGCAATAACATCTCTATTAGATTTTGAAAGGAAGGTACAAAGGAGGAGGCACCAAACAATGCGGTGAGAGCATTCGGCTAGACCCTCTCTTCAACTATGTCTGAAATAGTTTAAAAAATATCCGTCCAGTAGTTACACAGAGATGGGCAGAGCCATAACATGTGAATTAGATCTGGATGAAGATAAATCATTTGATTATAAATATCTGAAATTAACCCTTTCAAAGAACAACTAGGTTTTAAAAACCTATCGAGAGGTGACTCATTGGGCAAGTTTGTGAAGGTTGTGCGAGCAAAATTACTTTTGGTATCTAAAAAAGTGATATTAGAGAGTGAAAATTGCTCTAAGAGCTGTTGGAAGGACGCAAAGGTGTTGTTAATGTATAAATCATGAAAGGATACTATGCCTTGATTGGACCAAACTGAAAAAGCATTGTCGACAAGAGATGGAGGGAAAGTATGATTAGTGGCTATTGGAGCTCGGATGGAGAAAGACTGGAAAACAAAACAGCATTTGAATTGAGCCCAAATTCTAAGAAGTTCCCACAAGCACATTCTTACTGTACGGAAAAGTGGAGGATAAAGTAGAAGAATGTACTACAGCCTTCAATGAAACTGGTTTAGTAGAAAATGCCTCCATGGTTACCTAAGTGGGTGCGGGATCTAAAGTTTCATATTGGAGCCAGAATTTTTTTTTATTCTAATATTAGCGGCCCAGTAATATATTGTAATATTGGGAAGAACCAACCCCCCAAGTGGTTTGGGTCTCTGTAAATATTGTTTACCCAACCTACGGACCTTTTTATTTCAAATAAATTCTAAGATTAGGCTGTCCAGTTTACGGAAAAAAGACTGAGGGAGGAAAATGGGGACAGATTTAAACAGATATGAGAAATGTGGGAGAGTAGTCATCTTCACAGAATTGACACGACCTGCAAAACCCTTACAAAAAAGAAGTATACTATAAGTATACTAAAATATGGATAGTACACTTTTAATTCACTTTTGATATACTTTTAAGAAGTATGCTTTGAAAATAGTTAACTTTTGATATACTTTTAAGGAGTATACTTAGAAAATAGTTAACTTTTGATATACATTTAAGTATGCTTTGAAAATAGTTCACTTTTGATATACTTTTAAGAAGTATGCTTCGAAACAGAAAATTGTATACATTTCTTCTGGAGTAGGATGTACGTTTTCTATTATTATACAGCAAAAACAGTCAAAATACTTTTTAAGTACATTACAGGTTAAATTCTTTAGATCCATCTCATTCTAATTATTCATGTCTAGGAAAATCTATTATGCATTGCACATTGAATCTTTTTTCGTACTGAAGCTGTAACCTTAATTACTGCGAAAACATTTTGAAGCCCTATACTCTTATACTAATAATTATCAATTGGAGTATTAATGGAAAAAACGAAAAAGCTACTTGAGAAAGAAGCAGACAGAAGGGTTGCATTGTGCATTTGAAGGTTATACTGTCAAACTGACTGAAGAACGAAATAAGGACGTGAAAAAATGAAGATAGCGTGGCTCATTGGCTGGTCAATTCCCATGATGCAAGGCGGTAAATAATGTAAAAATCTGCCAATAAGTTTGCCGTTTGTTCAAAATACAAATGTAACTTCATGAATTTCGTTTTTTTAATGTGTCTGCTTAGAATGTAGTGTTTTGTTGCGTGGTAATTGTCATTGTTGTGCCGGTTCACCATTGTAACCATGAGTTAAATGAGTGTTACGTTTCATAAGAGGAGCTGGATTATTTCATCATTAGTGTATACACAATAATTAGCTTCTTTCAGCTAAGGATCTGCGGTGTCACTTGGCGAAGGCCTCCGTTCTCGCCAAGTGATGCAAGATCAGAGGCGTGTGAAGGGCCCCTAAACATTTAAATATATTAGTGAATCAGAGTAAATTGACATTTATTAAGTTTACTTCTTGACGTACTTACATTAATTGAAAGTGCACTTGACAGTATTGCAAAGTATACTTTGAGGTACTTTAGGAAGTATACTTCATGAACTGAAAGTGCACTACACAGGTTACTTTAGAGTATTCCAAGGTATACTTTTAAGTACTTTAGGAAGTATACTTCATGAACTGAAAGTGCACTACACAGGTTACTTTACAGTATTCAAAAGTAAACCTCAAATACACTATAAGTGTACTTTAAAGTGTACTAAATGACCTAAAAAGTGGGCCAATTCAGTTTACTTAGTACAAAAATAGTATATAAATAAGTACACTGCTAGTACACTGCTAGTATACTCTTAAGTACCATGATAATAGTATACTTTTTATACTAAGTATACTTACAAAATAAACTTGAAGTATACTTCTTTTTTGTAAGGGAAGACAAGTTGAGAAGAGACATTCAAAGTCCTCTTGAGTTTTAGACAGCAAAGAAACAAAATTTGCCTTGAAAAGGTCTTCAAATTTGTGAGTGACATGAATCCCAAGATATTTAAAGCTATGATGGGCTACTTTGAAAGGCTGTTTGTGTAAAGGGAATGTCTGAGCAGCTGTATTGACAGGGAATATCTTGCTCTTAGTAAGATTTAATTCATAGCCAGATATTTGACCACAGGCGAGGGTGGCAAGTATAGAAACAGAGAGGTTGGAAAGAAAGAGGAGTAGATTATGAACATACAGAGAAACCTTTAATTCAATACCGTGTCTTTGTATGCCAGAGATATGGGGGTCACACCGAAGTGCCACAGCAAGGGGTTCAATGGCAATTGCGAATACATTTACATTTAGTCATTTAGCAGATGCTCTTATCCAGAGCGACTTACAGTAAGTACAGGGACATTCCCCCGAGGCAAGTAGGGTGAAGTGCCTTGCCCAAGGACACAACGTAATTTTTTAGCACGGCCAGGAATCGAACCGGCAATCTTCTGATTACTAGCCCGATTCCCTAACCGCTCAGCCACCTGACTCCCTATTACAAATGTATATTTCCTATTACTTTGTAGTTCTATAGACTTTTATTATAATATTTTTACCCTGCCTAAGCACCACCTTGCTTGCACTGCACATTGCATTGACGGCATCTAACCTCTCGCGGCGCTCCCGGGCAGAACGGTAACTTGCAGGCCTGTCTCTTAAAGGACCAATTTCTGACATTGGATCGTTATCATTTAAGCCTTTGATAGGCGGTCTAACTATTTAAATCTTGCCCCACTTTCCACCTGGTTACATATAATTCCCTCGAAACACTGGCAGCAGGGCCGGAGTGAGACTTATTTTCAGTCCTGGAGTTTCATGCCTTAGACCGGCCCACTTTAGTTCACTACTGACTATATTTAAATAATGTAATTAAAACCGTAGAATACAAGTCTGCAATAGTGCACTGTTCTCTGCAGCCTTGTAATTAATTGTAAACAATTGTAAATATTTATTTCTTACCACAAATCTCCCCTTTTTACTAAGATTTCAAATCAAGTCAAGTCAGTTTCATTAATGTATTGCTGAATCATCAGGTATCATTAATTATCTCAGGGCATTTTTCATTGAGCAGGTGAAGTATTGGCATGGTGTAAATGTACACCATGCTCTTCATTACTATTAGTTCTTCTAATTCTTATATTTACTCAATGACAATCCTACCTGCCCATTCTGGTGTGTTGGGCTCATGACTGGAGCTTGGTACCATTATTTTACTGGGCCTGGGCCTGGCTCTTCACTGTTAGCAGCAAACAGGACTAGAAGCTGCTGCTGAAGAGCTACAAGAAAAAGTTTGATACATGAACGGTGGTTTGCAGACAACATTGTTTTGCACGGCCGCTAGCATCTTGCTCTGCTCCTAACTACCTTAACGTTAGATTACCGTCCGTCTTGTCATCTTTATTTGTCGTTTTGATAAAAAATGTACTCAGCTTAGAAACATTTGGCCGCGTCAATTTCTGGGACATTCTACCAGTAAGGTACATTTCCACTTCTAAAAATCTTTAGAAATCTTTTTAAATGTTTTTATCTGAACATTAAGCCATATGAAGGACATGTTAAACTATGAGAAACATATCGTGCCATCGCAGCATGTTTTTATGCCTGAATAAAATACATTTTATCAGCATTCCATCCCCTAAAATGTCAGGCCCTGTCACAGACACATTTCTAAATGTCAGAAAGGTTTCATAATGACTTTCTTTGATACAAATAGCACTTTCTTATTGATCACATGTCCCTGATTGTATCTGACATGGTTTTGTAACTCCTATAAGAAAAATAAGTGACTTTGTGGTTAATTGTAGTGGATGGTAAGCACAGAATAACCGCCAGCTACTCATAAGATTGTAATAAATCTTCCTTTACATCCCAGATTTGTACAAATATGCAAAAGTGGATATATACCCCCACCTTCGTGTACACATTTAAAGACAGGGGTCCCCAAACTTTTTTCTGCGAGGGCCAGATAATTTTTCCTTTCTTTAATGTGGGGCCGGGTCGGTCTGTAACAGAAAATTACATGGTCTGGAGTGACTACCAGTATTATTGTGGAGACTTTGTTATGATTTTAAATGTATTTATTATGCTGGATTAGTTTATAATTTTGTTATGCACCATACATTCGTACATAACAAGGGATATATAGCCTATTAAAAGAACATTATTACTATTGTAATTACCTTTTTTCATATTCATTGCTATTGAAATCAAAACAATTACTTACGTATGCCTATTAATCAGTGTGAACGTTTTAAAGTTTTTTTTATATAAAATTTTTTCTCTGGCATTGTTCCGAGGGCCAGTCCAAATGCTTGGGCGGGCCGTATTCAGCCCGCGGGCCGTAGTTTGGGGACCCCTGTTTAAAGAGATTAATTCATGGATCATTTCTAAAATAGTCAATTTTGTCCAGTGACAGGACTGACCGTGACGTGACAGGACTGACTTTCTGGATTTTGTTGATGCAGGAAAACTTGTCTTTTGTTCTTTAATTAAGTTTTGGTAAGTATTCCTATTTGGAATTATTATTATTTTAATGTAAATGACTTGGTCATGTTCAGCCAATATAATATAATATAATAAAGAACCTGATTTATTAAAATATGACCAACAACTGATAGTTGAAATTTTTTTTAATTTAATAACTGATATTGAATTTAAATATGTTTGGACTATAAGAATATTCAATATAAAAACTTTAATTCTGAAATTATTTAAAGGGGTGATTGACTGGGTTTTGGGGTATTTCACTGTTCCTTAAGGTCTCCGAATAGGGTATGTAACGTTGGTTAGCTGAAAATGGCCCGGGTGCTGTTCTATGAGCCCTGATGATTCCTGTGAATTTTCCCGGGAAAAAACGCTAGGTTTTCTACTTTTATGGTATGCTCATGAATATATAGCTGAGCTGCGCGCTGATTGGTTGGTTTACAACGAGTGAAGCTGCGGAGCAAAGACGCAACACGGCCAACAGCCCTCACTGAAACAACGAAGGTGGAGACTTGAAATAAAAACGTACAAATAAATATATTGTGTCTACACAACACTGTTTTCAACAGATTGACTAGATATCATTTCAAATGATTACGTTAGTTGTTTCCACTTCTGTTGTCGAAGCAAACAGGATCGACTTAGGTGGGTAACGTTAGCACTACAGCTTAGCAAACAAACTATCGTGATTCAACTCAGCTTCAGTTAGCTCTAGCTATCTTTCTGAAAAATAGACCTGGACAAACATGCATCTTGAATTCTAGATTGACATGACCACCGAGGTTATTTATTTGAATGAAACACAGTCAGGAACATGAAATAATGCCCCATTGCCAATAAACTAAATCATCACACATTCTACCGATGCTAGACCTCGCTAGATCTCGCGAGGGGGGGTCGCAAGATGATTTCCAGAAATCAAGGAACATTTGAAAACAATTAGAAATAGCATATTTTAGCCAACATTTTTACAAGTTAAAAATAGTAGTTAAATTAATGCATGCAAATAAAAAAGCCATCAGCCTTTTGATTTTCCATTCACTGTAAGTACGGCAAACCATCTGACATCCAACCAGGAGGACGCATTAGTTGAACTGTTAAGCGACCGAACGTTAAAGGCAGCGTTCTCAGCCAAGACACTGGCTGAGTTTTGGATTTCAGTGGAGAGGGAATACCCATGGCCGCGGGAACTATGGGTGCTGAGAGTGCTGCAGCATCCCCTGACAGCACGAGAATTTTAAATAATATGACTTGAAAATCCACCACCGCGGCACAGCCCCGCAGTAGCGGACTGGCCATCGGGAGCACCGGGAGAAGAATAACAATGGAAAACCAGGCTAAGAAACGTAAGGGTGGGGCTGAAGAGACAAAAATACATCACCTTCACTAGACAAGGTTTTACCAATTGAAAAATGGCTGTTTATTTTACACAAAGCTCCAAAATATTTTGCGCTCAAATAAAGGCCAAAAACAATTACGCGCGCTCACATTAACTATCGAACTCCCAAAGTAGCATCACATCAAACTCAGAATGTGCATGCATTAGCAGGTTAGCTGTGGTGTCGTGGGCAGGTCTGGATCAAAGTCCAGGGCCTATTTTTACTCCCAGGTATATGTAAACCACCTCCGTGGATGCGGGGGTCGCGAGTCACCATTATTTTAGGGGTCGTGGGCTGAAAAGTTTGAGAACCCCTGGTCTAGTCAATGTTAGCTAGACTCTAGCTCATCTGGTTTTTATTAACGCTGATTTGCAAGGAATGCAAGAACAGCTAGATAGCGAAAACACCTAGACTGTAAACTTGTTTAGCTTGCTAACGCAAGAGCATAGGTAGAATGTGTGATGATTTAGCCTAGTTTATTTGCAATGGGGCTAACGTTATTTCATGTTCCTGACTGTTTCATTCAAATAAATAAAACGTGTTGTCATGTAATTCTACAATTTAAGATGCATGTTTGTTCTGATCTATTTTTCAGTAGGATAGCTAACTGAAGCTGAGTTGAATCACGATAGTTTGTTTGCTAAGCTGTAGTGCTAACGTTACCCACCTAAGGCAATCCTGTTTGCTTCAACAACAGAAGTGGAAACAACTAACGTAATCATTTCAAATGATATCTAGTCAATATGTTGAAAACAGTGTTGTGTAGACACAATAGATTTATTTGTACGTTTTTATTTCAAGTCTCCTGTTGTTTCAGTGAGTGTTGGTAGTGTTGCGTCTTTGCTCCGCAGCTTCATTCGTTGTAAACCAACCAATCAGCGCGCAGCTCATGTATATATTCATGAGCATACCATAAAAGGAGAAAACCTGGCGTTTTTTCCCGGGAAAATTTCACTGGATGTATAAGGGGGCATAGAACAGTACCCGGGCCATTTTCAGCCCAACCAATGTTACATACCCTATTCGGAGACCTTAAGGAACAGTGAAATACCCCAAAACCCAGTCAATCACCCCTTTAAATAATTTCAGAATTAAAGTTTTTATATTGAATATTCTTATAGTCCAAACATATTTAAGTGTGAAATACCCAAAAAACCCAGTCAATCACTCCTTTAACAATTCATCAAAATTTCATTTAACAATTCATTTAAAATTAATCGGAATTCCATTCAACATTCATTACTCATAACAATGAACAATTAGAATTACATAAATGTATTACATACAAGTTACATTACATTTAGGCATTTAGGACATTTAGTGTATTTTAGCTCATACAAAAACACATAACTATGTTATGTTGACACACACACTTTAATCTCTGCACGTTTTGCCCAAATGTCTTTTTGGATCTCATGGTGACGGTTGGTTACAGGCTGAGGAGGTGGAATGAATTGAGTGATGTGCTCAAATATGTACCAGATCATGTCTTCTCTAGTGGGCCAGAAGAAGCGGTTCACTCCTACACGGTGCATGCATCTTACTTGTACCTGAACCTCATCAATGGCAGTAATGATGCCTGGGTAGACGTCTCTATCATATTTTATTACACGCCACTTTTCTATCACTTCTGGACCCCATTCAATTTCTTCTGTTGGTGGTGGTGAGCTTGGTGTGGCAAAGCTGAAGGCCTTGGTGTTATAGCATGTGCACTGTAGAATCTTGTCAACAGTGCACATGCAGCTCACATCCCGGTACACCATCTGCCCAGGAGAGGTAGTGACAACCTGGTGTATCCTCATCGTGGATGGGACTTGAAGGATGCTGTCTGGCATGTCCTTCATTGCCCTGTTGATGGACACTTCACTGATAAAGAACAGTTTAACAGTGGTGCCTGTGTGCACCAAGGCCTCAAACAGATCCATTGCACTTTTGATGTTGCGTCTGTGGCTCACCAAGCGATCCGCACACCTCTTTACACCTCCAACACCTCCAACCCCATCTGGCGCCACTTTCCCATGGCTGGCCTAAAAAAAAATCCACGTCCCAGCTTGGAATCCATTTTTGTGGAGGAGGGAGGTGAATAGGTAAAAGTTCCCCTTCTGGTGGTACTGTGTGCAAGGTCCATCGCTAAAGAAATGGACCACTGTGACAGCAGGAAATACGTTCTTGACATGAGACAGAATGGGGCTTAGATGCTCCCATATTGCCGGGGGCCCCTTTAGTCGTGATGGCGAGATGGTGCTGAAGCAGAGTGGTTCAGCAGCTGGTCCTACATATAAAACTCCAGTGTGCAGAGTTGCTTGCTCATGGGATGCACCAAAGCGCACTGCCTGGATCAGAAAAGTCCACATGTATCATGCATTCGTTCTTAGCCATGTTCCTCCTCAGTTCCCTGCAGTATCTGTACTGTTGTCGGATGTTGAATGCATGGCGTTTGAATTTTACCAGCTTGCTGTTGAAGAGCTTGATGAGATCATCAAGCATGATCTCAAACTCCTTTTTGACTGTCTTCTTGAAGGTCGTTTCAATGTTTTCTTTTGTTTGTCCTGTTGTGGCATCTGTGACCCACTGCATGTATGGCACCCGGGAGGAGCCTTCAAATTCCCTGAGCAATGGGACGTTCTTCTCTTTGCATTTCCCTCAAGTCCCTGGGTAGACGTCTCTATCATATTTTATTACACGCCACTTTTCTATCACTTCTGGACCCCATTCAATTTCTTCTGTTGGTGGTGGTGAGCGTGGTGTGGCAAAGCTGAAGGCCTTGGTGTTATAGCATGTGCACTGTAGAATCTTGTCAACAGTGCACATGCAGCTCACATCCCGGTACACCATCTGCCCAGGAGAGGTAGTGACAACCTGGTGTATCCTCATCGTGGATGGGACTTGAAGGATGCTGTCTGGCATGTCCTTCATTGCCCTGTTGATGGACACTTCACTGATAAAGAACAGTTTAACAGTGGTGCCTGTGTGCACCAAGGCCTCAAACAGATCCATTGCACTTTTGATGTTGCGTCTGTGGCTCACCAAGCGATCCGCACACCTCTTTACACCTCCAACACCTCCAACCCCATCTGGCGCCACTTTCCCATGGCTGGCCTAAAAAAAAATCCACGTCCCAGCTTGGAATCCATTTTTGTGGAGGAGGGAGGTGAATAGGTAAAAGTTCCCCTTCTGGTGGTACTGTGTGCAAGGTCCATCGCTAAAGAAATGGACCACTGTGACAGCAGGAAATACGTTCTTGACATGAGACAGAATGGGGCTTAGATGCTCCCATATTGCCGGGGGCCCCTTTAGTCGTGATGGCGAGATGGTGCTGAAGCAGAGTGGTTCAGCAGCTGGTCCTACATATAAAACTCCAGTGTGCAGAGTTGCTTGCTCATGGGATGCACCAAAGCGCACTGCCTGGATCAGAAAAGTCCACATGTATCATGCATTCGTTCTTAGCCATGTTCCTCCTCAGTTCCCTGCAGTATCTGTACTGTTGTCGGATGTTGAATGCATGGCGTTTGAATTTTACCAGCTTGCTGTTGAAGAGCTTGATGAGATCATCAAGCATGATCTCAAACTCCTTTTTGACTGTCTTCTTGAAGGTCGTTTCAATGTTTTCTTTTGTTTGTCCTGTTGTGGCATCTGTGACCCACTGCATGTATGGCACCCGGGAGGAGCCTTCAAATTCCCTGAGCAATGGGACGTTCTTCTCTTTGCATTTCCCTCAAGTCCCTGGGTAGACGTCTCTATCATATTTTATTACACGCCACTTTTCTATCACTTCTGGACCCCATTCAATTTCTTCTGTTGGTGGTGGTGAGCGTGGTGTGGCAAAGCTGAAGGCCTTGGTGTTATAGCATGTGCACTGTAGAATCTTGTCAACAGTGCACATGCAGCTCACATCCCGGTACACCATCTGCCCAGGAGAGGTAGTGACAACCTGGTGTATCCTCATCGTGGATGGGACTTGAAGGATGCTGTCTGGCATGTCCTTCATTGCCCTGTTGATGGACACTTCACTGATAAAGAACAGTTTAACAGTGGTGCCTGTGTGCACCAAGGCCTCAAACAGATCCATTGCACTTTTGATGTTGCGTCTGTGGCTCACCAAGCGATCCGCACACCTCTTTACACCTCCAACACCTCCAACCCCATCTGGCGCCACTTTCCCATGGCTGGCCTAAAAAAAATCCACGTCCCAGCTTGGAATCCATTTTTGTGGAGGAGGGAGGTGAATAGGTAAAAGTTCCCCTTCTGGTGGTACTGTGTGCAAGGTCCATCGCTAAAGAAATGGACCACTGTGACAGCAGGAAATACGTTCTTGACATGAGACAGAATGGGGCTTAGATGCTCCCATATTGCCGGGGGCCCCTTTAGTCGTGATGGCGAGATGGTGCTGAAGCAGAGTGGTTCAGCAGCTGGTCCTACATATAAAACTCCAGTGTGCAGAGTTGCTTGCTCATGGGATGCACCAAAGCGCACTGCCTGGATCAGAAAAGTCCACATGTATCATGCATTCGTTCTTAGCCATGTTCCTCCTCAGTTCCCTGCAGTATCTGTACTGTTGTCGGATGTTGAATGCATGGCGTTTGAATTTTACCAGCTTGCTGTTGAAGAGCTTGATGAGATCATCAAGCATGATCTCAAACTCCTTTTTGACTGTCTTCTTGAAGGTCGTTTCAATGTTTTCTTTTGTTTGTCCTGTTGTGGCATCTGTGACCCACTGCATGTATGGCACCCGGGAGGAGCCTTCAAATTCCCTGAGCAATGGGACGTTCTTCTCTTTGCATTTCCCTCAAGTCCCTGGGTAGACGTCTCTATCATATTTTATTACACGCCACTTTTCTATCACTTCTGGACCCCATTCAATTTCTTCTGTTGGTGGTGGTGAGCGTGGTGTGGCAAAGCTGAAGGCCTTGGTGTTATAGCATGTGCACTGTAGAATCTTGTCAACAGTGCACATGCAGCTCACATCCCGGTACACCATCTGCCCAGGAGAGGTAGTGACAACCTGGTGTATCCTCATCGTGGATGGGACTTGAAGGATGCTGTCTGGCATGTCCTTCATTGCCCTGTTGATGGACACTTCACTGATAAAGAACAGTTTAACAGTGGTGCCTGTGTGCACCAAGGCCTCAAACAGATCCATTGCACTTTTGATGTTGCGTCTGTGGCTCACCAAGCGATCCGCACACCTCTTTACACCTCCAACACCTCCAACCCCATCTGGCGCCACTTTCCCATGGCTGGCCTAAAAAAAAATCCACGTCCCAGCTTGGAATCCATTTTTGTGGAGGAGGGAGGTGAATAGGTAAAAGTTCCCCTTCTGGTGGTACTGTGTGCAAGGTCCATCGCTAAAGAAATGGACCACTGTGACAGCAGGAAATACGTTCTTGACATGAGACAGAATGGGGCTTAGATGCTCCCATATTGCCGGGGGCCCCTTTAGTCGTGATGGCGAGATGGTGCTGAAGCAGAGTGGTTCAGCAGCTGGTCCTACATATAAAACTCCAGTGTGCAGAGTTGCTTGCTCATGGGATGCACCAAAGCGCACTGCCTGGATCAGAAAAGTCCACATGTATCATGCATTCGTTCTTAGCCATGTTCCTCCTCAGTTCCCTGCAGTATCTGTACTGTTGTCGGATGTTGAATGCATGGCGTTTGAATTTTACCAGCTTGCTGTTGAAGAGCTTGATGAGATCATCAAGCATGATCTCAAACTCCTTTTTGACTGTCTTCTTGAAGGTCGTTTCAATGTTTTCTTTTGTTTGTCCTGTTGTGGCATCTGTGACCCACTGCATGTATGGCACCCGGGAGGAGCCTTCAAATTCCCTGAGCAATGGGACGTTCTTCTCTTTGCATTTCCCTCAAGTCCCTGGGTAGACGTCTCTATCATATTTTATTACACGCCACTTTTCTATCACTTCTGGACCCCATTCAATTTCTTCTGTTGGTGGTGGTGAGCGTGGTGTGGCAAAGCTGAAGGCCTTGGTGTTATAGCATGTGCACTGTAGAATCTTGTCAACAGTGCACATGCAGCTCACATCCCGGTACACCATCTGCCCAGGAGAGGTAGTGACAACCTGGTGTATCCTCATCGTGGATGGGACTTGAAGGATGCTGTCTGGCATGTCCTTCATTGCCCTGTTGATGGACACTTCACTGATAAAGAACAGTTTAACAGTGGTGCCTGTGTGCACCAAGGCCTCAAACAGATCCATTGCACTTTTGATGTTGCGTCTGTGGCTCACCAAGCGATCCGCACACCTCTTTACACCTCCAACACCTCCAACCCCATCTGGCGCCACTTTCCCATGGCTGGCCTAAAAAAAAATCCACGTCCCAGCTTGGAATCCATTTTTGTGGAGGAGGGAGGTGAATAGGTAAAAGTTCCCCTTCTGGTGGTACTGTGTGCAAGGTCCATCGCTAAAGAAATGGACCACTGTGACAGCAGGAAATACGTTCTTGACATGAGACAGAATGGGGCTTAGATGCTCCCATATTGCCGGGGGCCCCTTTAGTCGTGATGGCGAGATGGTGCTGAAGCAGAGTGGTTCAGCAGCTGGTCCTACATATAAAACTCCAGTGTGCAGAGTTGCTTGCTCATGGGATGCACCAAAGCGCACTGCCTGGATCAGAAAAGTCCACATGTATCATGCATTCGTTCTTAGCCATGTTCCTCCTCAGTTCCCTGCAGTATCTGTACTGTTGTCGGATGTTGAATGCATGGCGTTTGAATTTTACCAGCTTGCTGTTGAAGAGCTTGATGAGATCATCAAGCATGATCTCAAACTCCTTTTTGACTGTCTTCTTGAAGGTCGTTTCAATGTTTTCTTTTGTTTGTCCTGTTGTGGCATCTGTGACCCACTGCATGTATGGCACCCGGGAGGAGCCTTCAAATTCCCTGAGCAATGGGACGTTCTTCTCTTTGCATTTCCCTCAAGTCATTGTACATGCACTCTTTCTTGGTTTGGTCACAACAGATCTCTGTCATTAACATTTCCAGATCAGAGGTGTTAAGCAACTTCATGCTGCAAAGCTTTTGAGCTACAAAGCCCAAGTTCTCGTGCAATTTGCACAAGCATGTTTCCCTATCAGAAAGCGTTGGGTGCACAACCCAATAGGGCCGTAGTCGGCAAAACAGAGAATAGGACACAGATTTTCTTGGATTCTCCGCCAAGTATTTCGTGTGCAGGTTCTTCAGCGTGTCCACAAAGAATCTTTTTTGCATCCCGACCTTGGCTTGTGTACGGTCTGCTTTTCCCCCCGTTGTCACACGACTGATGTCGTCTCTGGTATAAAAGGTTCTTACATCGTTTTTGTATACCTCTTCCATGCGGACACATTTCTTTTGGATTCCTGTGACAATCAGGTCCCCCTTTCTCAGATCAGCATCACCAGAGTACTAAGAGGGCACTCCCTCTTCACACCTGTTTACGTGATCACCTCAATTAAGCGCCCTTAGGCCTACCTCCCAGGAGAGGGTGCCCCCGGACCCTGTGTTCCACCTGACCCCTCACACACCCCCCTCCGCAGTTCAGACCCAGAGGGGCTGGCACCAGCCGTGCTATTCCCGTCACGGCGAGAAAGCGCGTCGGCGTTGCCGTGCAGCTTACCGGGCTTGTGGATCACCCGGAACTGGAACGACTGGAGAGAGAGAAACCACCGGGTGATACGACTGTTGGGAGTCTCTCTTCCCAGCCATCCATTGAAGGGGGGCGTGATCTGTGATCAGGTGGAATTCCCTCCCCAGCAGGTAGTACCGTAGGTACTCCAGTGCCCATTTTATGGCAATCGCTTCTCGTTCCACCGTTGCGTAATTACGCTCTCTCGGTGTCAGTCTCCTACTAATAAAGAGGATAGGGTGGGCATCCTCGCCTTCCCCCTGGGAGAGTACCGCCCCTATCCCCGTGTTCGAAGCATCTGTGGAGACAGAGAAGGTTGCGTTAAAATCGTGCATCTTCAATACAGGCTCACTGCACAGAATGTCTTTAAGTCTCTGGAAAGCCTCTTCAGCCTGTGCGTTCCACCGGACTCGGTGGGGCTCGGCCTTCCTTGTCAGCTCCGTAAGCGGCGCCGCGATACCTGCATAGTCAGGCACAAACCTTCTGTAGTAGCCCGTTAGGCTAAGAATGCTCGTACTCCCTTTTTGTTCGTAGGGCGAGGCCATTCTATCACAGCCCGGGTCTTCTCCTGTTGGGGCCGGACCAGTCCACTGCCAATCGTGTACCCTAGGTACTCGGCCTCGTCCAAGCCCAGATGGCACTTGGCTGGGTTGGCTGTTAGTCCCGCTGCCTCCAGACTTGCCAAGACCGCTTGTAGCTTCCGTAGGTGATCGTCCCAGTCGTCCACGTGAATGACTACGTCGTCAATGTAGGCCGCTGCATACTCCTGATGAGGGCGGAGCAGGGTGTCCATCAGTCGCTGGAAGGTGGCTGCTGCTCCATGCAACCCGAAGGGAAGGCGTACGTATTGGTAGAGACCGTCTGGCATAGCGAAAGCAGTCTTATGTCGGTCTTCCGGCGCCAACGGCACCTGCCAGTACCCCTTGGTTAGGTCCAAAGTGGATATGAAGGTGGCCTTCCCCAACCGCTCTATCAATGCATCCACTCTGGGCATGGGATACGCGTCAAAGGTGGATATGGCGTTAAGGCCTCGGAAGTCGTTACAAAACCTTACCGATCCATCCGGTTTGGGTACGAGCACTATTGGACTGGACCAGGCACTGGTGGAGGGCTCCACGACTCCCATCCTCAGCATCTCCCTCACCTCTTGCTTTGCGAGGACCCTACGCGCCTCGGGCAGTCGGTAGGGGGTAGGCGCACCTTTTTCCCTGGTTCGGTGGGGATGTGATGCTGAATGGCTGTTGTCTGTCCGGGTATTTTTGAGAACACCCGGCTGTTCCTCTTAACCAGCGCCTCCAGCTCTCTCCTCTGTTGCGCCGTGAGCTTGGTCCCTAACGGGACTTCGGGGGAGGCCGCCTTCTTCTCAGCTGTACTCCCATACAGAGCCGGCGCTCCTCGCTCCTGATACGCCTTTAACAGATTGATGTGGTAGATCTGTTCCGGTTTTCTCCTGCCGGGCTGTGTCACCTTGTAGTTCACCGGGGATATTTGTGTCACTATTTCATACGGACCCTGCCACTGGGCTAGCAGTTTATGTTGGGGTGTAGGAACTAATAACAACACTTTATCCCCTGGCTGGAACTGCCGTGGCTGGGCCGACTTGTCATACGACCTCCCTTGGGTCGCTTGCGCCCTTGCCATATGTTCCCGGACCACTGGCCATACTGTAGCCATCCTGTCCCTCATCAGAACCACGTGATCCAGTAGTGATCGGTAAGGGCACGGTTGATTTTCCCATGCTTCGTGTGCCAAGTCTAGAATGCCCCGGCAGGGTCGCCCGTACAATAGCTCGAATGGGGAGAAGCCGGTGGAGGCCTGGGGGACCTCGTGCAAGGCAAACATCAGGTGGGGTAGCAGCATGTCCCAATTCCTCCCGTCTTTGTCGACTACCCTCCTCAACATCCCCTTTATGGTCTTGTTCAGGCGTTCACACAAACCATCGGTCTGAGGGTGGTAAACGCTTGTGCGTATTTGCTCCACCTTATACAGCTTACACAGGTCCTTCATCAATCTGGACATAAATGGCGTACCTTGATCAGTCAGTATGGTAGAGGGCAGGCCGACCCGAGAAAACATCATATACAGTTCTTTGGCTATCCCCTTTGTGGCCATTGTCCTCAGGGGGATCGCTTCAGGGAATTTTGTGGCGTAGTCCACCACCACCAAGATGTATTCGTGGCCGCGCGCAGAGCGCGGTAGTGGTCCCACCAAGTCCATGGCCACTCTCTCAAAAGGGGTCTCTATGATGGGGAGAGGTATCAGAGGGTTACGGTAGTGCGCCTTAGGGGCTGTCCGCTGGCAGACGTTGCATGAAGTACAGTACTTAGCTACGTCTCTGGTCACTCCTGGCCAGTAGAAGCGGGCCAGCACTCTTTCCGCAGTCTTCTCTCTCCCTAGGTGTCCCCCAAGGACGTGCGAATGTGCCAGGTAGAGTATAGGTGCGTGGGACCACCAACAGGTTGTGCTTCTCACCCCTGCGTTCACAGACCCAGTACAACAATCCTTTGGTTAGGGCATAGAATGGGTATTTTAACTCACCCTCGGCTGTAAGCCGTTCCCCGTCCACCATCACCACTCTGCCCATCGCATTGCGGACGTCTGGGTCCCTCTGCTGGGTCGTCCCGAACTGCCCCATGAGGTCCTCCGAGAGGGTCACGTCCCGGATGTTGGGTCGAGGGGGAGGGTGTTCGCCCCCTCGCCGTCAGACGACTCTGTGTGGAACCCATGCCATGACTCGTCCTCAGTGGTCTCCATGAACACCTGCCGTAGGCTGTCTTCCTCTTCGGCACCCCCGTCCTGCGAACTCCCAAAGCCCTTCCATTCGTCCTCCAGCGAGGCCTCGGCGAACAGCTGGCGTAGGCGGCGTTCTGGAGTATCCGCCTCCTGTTCGCCGTTACGCCCCGTCTCTCTTTCCCCCAGCAAGCCATCCCGGTTATGGCGTCCGCCAGCCCCTCTCCTCCCGGGTCGTCGGTGGTTGGTTGTCGAGTGGGCCAGTCCGATACGTGTAACCGGGTTTCTCTTCTTCCTCGGGGCTTGGGTACTCCTCTCTGCCTTTGCTCATAGCGCACCGAACAACGGACAATCTCGTCCCAGCAACACTGGCACTGTTAGGACAGGGGACACCCCCATGGACATTGTCGTCTTTCCCGCTGGGGTGTTGAGTTTGACCTTGGCGGTATGGTAGTCCCTGCTGTCCCCGTGTATGCACGAGACCGTCATATCCTCAGACAGATAATTCCACCCCCTTTGTAGGTCCTCCCGGATCAAGGATACCATGCTCCCTGAGTCCAAAAAGGCATGCGTGTCTACGCAGCCCATCCTCACCGGTACCCGCCGGGCTAATGTTACCTCCGCGTGCCAGCAAGGCGCCGGAGTTGGGGCTGGCCCCTCCCTCCGTGTGGCGGTGGAACCCTCTGTCGGCATGGGTTCATCCCCGGTGGTACAGTGACGGGCTATGTGTCCAAAGGCCCCACACCGGTAACACTGTGTCTGCCTGGGATGGACGCTAGTCCTGGGTTCTTGCGCAGGGGAGCGCGTCTGGTCAGCGGTCAGGAGGTCCCATCTTCCTCTCGTTCTTCGGGTTTGGTCCTCGAGAAGGTCTCCCGGCCCCTCCTGCTCGTACCAGGGCTTCTGTGGCCCCCGCCGTTTCTATTAACTGGACCAGCCTGTCCACGGTGGTAGGGTTCCCGTGGCTAACCGTCTTCACCAGGTGGGTAGGTAGTTCTCTGAGACATTTGTCTACCACCATGGTTTCAAACACCTCCTCGATAGTGTTGGCCGGTCCCAGCCATCCCTTTATCAGTCGAATGAGCTGGTGTAGCTGGCCTCTCGGGGACTCACCCTCGCAGTACTTCCACTCGTGGAATCGAGCCGCCCTTTCCCTAGGGCTGAAGTGAAACCGGGCCAGGATCTCCTGCTTCAGTGTGTGATAGTTTTCGGTGCCTTCCACCCCCAGGTAAAAATAGGCTGCCTGGGCCAGACCGGTCAGCTGTGGGGCAATGAGCCCCGCCCAGTCTCCAACCGGCCATGCCTCCCTCCTCGCAGTCCTCTCAAAGACCGTCAGGTAGGCTTCTATGTCCTCTTCTTTCGTGAGACGGGGTATCAGGCTGCTCACGTTAGGCGTGGGCCGTCCCCGTGGTTTCCTTTCCAACATCTGCCTGATGAGGTTCAAGGTCGCGGTCTGTTGGGCCGATAGGGCGGCCAGCTGCGCCACTACCTCTCTGCTCGTCATCTTGGTTGCGGTAAATGGTCCGTCAGGCTATGTAGGGGATGCGTCTCCGCTTAGCATGCCCGCATCCTCCACCAGTTGTGACGCTTCGTCCCCTCCGTCACCGAGTACGTTCCCCCCCCCGGGTGCAGCACAGCAGAAATGAGACGCTGAGACGGACGGTTGCAGCAACACTTATATATTTTTTTTTTATTTTTTTTTTCTGAGCCGGATCACTAGCAGACACACTGTCGTACTAGGTGTACAAATGGTCAAAATAAACACTGTGCGTCAAACAAGGAAAATCAAACAATTGGACACGTCTCAGGCTAATTTTCAAAAGTGTTTTTAATTAAAAAATAAAACATCCAAGGACCTAATAAATTACATATTCCTTTAAAGCGCAACTCACAGAAATCACCCATTTAGTCATTTTTTTGTAAGTTTTGGATTATACAAGTTTTATTCACTGTAACATTTCCAGGACAGATGATGTACGTTTCTGGTAGAATGTCCCTTCTAGAGCTTTCTTTGTTAGTTTTTTGGGGCCTTTTTAGCGCCGCCTTTGCGCGTTCTGTTCTCTGACTGTTTTTTTTTTTAGCAAGGTGCCCTCGTCGGGGGCGGGGCCACGGAATCAAAAGATAATCACGTCATCATTAACCTGCAGGCTGCACTCTGAGAGTGGGGCTGCGAGAAAATAATAAATAAAAAGAGCGGGGCTGCTGTGAGTGCAGGGAGTCTAGGGACAGCGTCCATGTTTCAACCCAGTGCCATGACAACACCGGCCCTCGCGGCCAAAAAAACTGACCGGCCCACAGGGAATTCTCCCGGTGCTCCCGATTAGCCAATCCGGGCCTGACTGGCAGACACAAGTGGCTTTCTTGCTACAGGTTTATTTGAAGCTTCTTCTCCAAATCCATCGTGAAAACTAAACCCACAGTATAACGAGAAAATAAAGACCACATTAGCTTAACCCTTGTGTTATCTTCGGGTCATTGTGACCCACCATCGTATTGTGACAACTTTACCGCATACAAAAACAAAGTGAAGCATTTTCTTTTAACCGTCGGGCTGTCTCAGACCCCCCACATTGCAAAGGTTAAAAGAAAATGCTTTTATTTGTTTTTGTAATGGGTAAAATTGGGTAAACACAACGATGGTTCGTTGTGAACCTTTGGGTCATGTGACCCGAAGGCAGCTCAAGGGTTAAAGATCCTGTAAAGCAAATAAAAAAAATAAAAAAAAAGTTAAAATAACAAAACCTGTAATTATCACTTGTGAACAAATCTCATTCACGTCTTACTATACTATAAACCTAGCAGTCACGCGAAAGTGAATGAGGTAAACAAATCCTTTCTGTTTCCTCTTCTGAGCCTATGCAGATCACATGAAAAATTATCCAAAGACTCGTACCCGAACACACGGTCGGCAGATGAACGAATCATTGATCCGAAGACTCGGTTGGCAGAAGAACGAAACATTATGTGCGTTCGACATGGACTGCGGCTGCATGAAACGACCGGCAAGAGTAGCCGCTTCAGTCGGGGAGGAGTTAAAAACGGCTCTCTGAAGTCGGACATTTCAGCTTCTCGTGGTTTGCTGCGTTGACATCAGTCATGGCCGATCAAGTGCTGTTTGCTTACTTGACTTTATTTATAATTAAACTTAGTCTTTCCGTTAGTGAAGAGGCCGACTAAAACCCTTTCTTCAACACATTTTTATTCAATTAAACAGTTTGGTCCGGATTTGAGCATTGGCGAAACTGAAGGTGTCAGAATAATTACAAAACATGCGTCAAAATTGTTGTGTGTGAGTCTGGCCAATCATGAAATAGCTGTGTCGTCATTAGAACCCGTGCAGTTGCTTTTGAGAAAATGCGCTCGGCTACACAGTCGGCAGTTCTCGAATCGATCTCACGGTACTTTTATTGCTACGTCACAGTGACCTAGCCTCGGCGCCGTCTCAAGTCGGACAAAAAGTCTAACCAGAATTCACTGTTTCAAGTCAGCCGCCTGCAGCCGGCTGTGGCGCTGCATGAAGTCAGTCCATGTCGAACGTACCTAGTGATCCGAAGACACGGTCGGGAGGTGAACGAATCATTGATCCGAAGACTCGGTTGACAAAATAACGAAACATTGATCCGAAGACACGATCGGGAGGTGAACGATTCGTTCCTTCTTTCGGGTACCAGTCTTTGGATCATTTTTCACGTGACCTGCATAGGCTCAGTACTGGTAGCTAGAGGAAACAGAAATAATTTGTTCATTTCCTGACTGGGTCTTCGGGTACCGGTCTTTGGATCATTTTTCACGTGACCTGCATAGGCTCAGAAGAGGAAACAGAAAGGATTTGTTTACCTCATTCACTTGCGCGTGACTATCATTAGTAAGACGTGAATGATATCTGTTCACAAGTAATAATTACAGGTTTTGTTATTGTAACTTTTTTCTACTTTAGGCTACTTACAGTTCAGTGCAGTGTAATTGTTTGCTGTGATAATTAAAAGCTAGTGTGATAATAAATGACTATTTCAAATCATACAAACTGTCATTATGCATTATTTTATTGCGGGAATTTTTCTAAATTAGTATCAGCTGGTTTACATGCACTAACATATACATGAGAATATGATACATTTTCGAATGACTCGAAAAAAGATTTGTTCATTTTACTGAACGAGATTCAAAGTACCGACTCAGTAAAATGATCCAAACTTCCCATCACAAGTAACATCTGCTAGTAAGTAACAACCTTAAACTTTTATTGGAGCATTAAATTGTCCGTGCTTCGCTTGCTGTTAGCTTGTCGACTCTCTCTCTCACTCACGAGCGTCCCAAAAGGCCTTCAAAATAAAGGCACTTTACTCTTACCAAGTAAAGTCACTTAATAATACTGAATGCAATGATAGAATTCTAAATGATGACATTGGTTGAAAAAAATTATACATTATTATAATGTAATTGCGACAATTACATGTACAATATAGCGATGTAGCTGACTTCACCACTCGCGAATTCGCCTTTCATTAACCCCAAATTCATGTGCTACAGATCTGTTGCTGCTGGTGAGTGCCTTCTGCACAGCTTTCTGTTTGAAAGCTAAAGTATAAGAACGTTTCGGCACGCTGTTTCAGATTTCTACACAATGTAGACACACACGCGGCTTCAATTTTTACACTAGGCTTTGTGTTTGACCTTGTCTATTCTTTGTTTGTCTATGGCCGCACTGCAGCTACAATTCACTAAATCTCTCTTACTAATTAAACGCCGCCCTCGAATAAACGCTGCACCAAAAATGATCATTGTGTAATAAATGCTGCAGCGTTTAATCAAAGAAATACGGTACTTTTCAAAAGGCTAGATTATTGCATTTAAATGCCACTGCCTATAATCTAAAATCATGCAATTTGAAATGGCGTCACCCATTCTAGATTGTTCCTGATCAGTGGCGGCTGGTCAATAGAGAGCGCTAGGGTGCCGCCCTCCCTGGTGTTTTAGATTTTCTTTTTCATGTAATATATTTTTCTAAACAATAACTACTCATTTTAAGCACGACTGTGTTAAAAATACACAATAACGTGTTATGTATGTATATACACAAATTCTGTTTTGGGAAAAATTTGCTTCATGCTCAACATATTGGGCGCTAGAAAAATCGCCCATCGAGCGCCAACCAACTTATCCTGGTCCTAACCAGACTCTCGTACATTTCATTTGTACGGAGAGTCTGGGCTTGATACATTGACAAGCGTTAACTTCCTTGAAGGAGGGTACTCTGTTGAAGTTTAAAACTATTGGATTTGCCCAGAGCCACTCTGAATCTGGCATAACCAGTCGCTAGCGTTCGCCTTAGCCAACTCCTTCACCACTAACGGAGCTAGCTGGAAAATCAAACGAACCCCGTGGGGATCAAAGATTGTTCTTGCTCCGGCTTTAACTTCTGGATATTCAGCAGCGTTGCCACAGCGGAACGAATGGCTTTGCTCGCATCTTTCTCCGCCGCCATTACGGAACTACAACTCAAACTAGCGCACAACATCAACGTCATCATTCTCAGCCACTCCGTCTGTTCGCTGATTGGACCGGTAAAAAGTTTACCGGACACATCTGACTAATATATCTAAAGCCCAGACACAGTACAGAAGCAAAATGAAAATTGAGCGGAAGTACATAGGACGGCAGAGCCAGGCTACAACCAACCTGCTGGTGATAGGTGAAATTGCTGACCGTTGCTGACAAGATATACCATAGCAACACATATTTAGCCAGTGTCCTCGAAAATTATGCCTAAAGGGCGCTGAAATAATCGCGAAGTAGAGTTTACAGTGATTGCAAAGAACTTATATTTTTCTTCTATATTCTTTGGTGATTGTGCAACTGTAGGGCTTACATTACGTTATTGAAAATGATGACTCAAGACACCGGACTTCAGCGGTTCTCAATCACAAACTATTGTGATTTTTGAATCACAATAGTTTGTTTGCTAAGCTGTAGTGCTAACGTTACCCACCTAAGTCGATCCCGTTTGCTTCGAGAAACAGAAGTGGAAACAACTAACGTTATCATTTCACATGATATCTAGTCAATCTGTTGAAAACAGTGTTGTGTAGACACAATAGATATATTTGTACGTTTTTATTTCAAGTCTCCACCTTCGATGTTTCAGTGAGTGCTGTTGGCCGTGTTGCGTCTTTACTCCGCAGCTTCACTCGTTGTAAATCAACCAATCAGCGCGCAGCTCATCTATATATTCATGAGCATACCATAAAAGGAGAAAACCTCTTGTTTTTTCACAGGGCTATTTCACAGGATGCATCAGGGCTCATAGAACAGCACCCGGGCCATTTTCAGCCCAACCAATGTTACATACCCTATTCGGAGATCTTAAGGAACAGTGTGAAATACCCCAAAAAACCCAGTCAAGGACCCCTTTAAGAGTAGAACTTTAGTGGAGAAAATAAAAATAAAAGAGCTTGACCCAGATCAACCTGACATCAAAATTACTCAACAGGCGAACGAAAAGGGTAAATCATACACAAGAGTGTTCTCCCGCAATTGGTACAACAGAAAGGCCTGGCTAGCTGGATGCAGTCATGTCAACGCCTTATTTTGCTTCCCGTGCTTGCCTTTTAAAACATTCGGAACAGATACAGCATGGACTGTTACAGGAGTTAAGGACATGAAACATTTATCTGAGAAAAAAAAAAAAACATGAGTGTAGGCTACAAAGGCACACATGGAGAATACAATCAAGCTAGCCATGCTAGGCAGAGTCAATATCGCTACGCAGGGGCGATTCTAGGATCAGACCTTTAGGGGAGCTCAGGCCCCAATGAGAATGTGACATGGATACAGTGCCTTGCAAAAGTGTTAAATCCCCTTGCTAATAAATGACTAATTTCACTGTATAACAATGAATACATTTATGTATTATTATGCAAAATATTGAATGAATGGAAAAAACTAAGAAAGTTCCATTCTTCATGAACTACCAGCATCAAATGAACTGATAATTATGTGTCAACAATAAATAAACATTGTTTTAACACGTCAGAGCACTCAAACTTATTCAAAGAAAATTATAATTAATATAATACAAAGTTTTGAATTTTTTTATTATTATTATTTTTAGGGGTGCTAACATGAAATCTAGGTGCGCTTGAGCACCCCTAAAAAGAGTGTAAAATTGCCACTGTCGCTACGCAACTGGACGAAGGTCACCGGATTGGGGTGAGGAAACACAACAAAGAAGTGGATAAGTACAGGCACATTGAGAAGTTTGTCACTTAGAAAGACAGAAGGGCAAAATTAATGTACAAATAATAACACACATACACACGCGTGTCTGTGTAATATAGAGCAATATATCTATACATCCTTAATATTTAGTCTTACAGTAAAAGTTGTGTTGTGTTTCCTAATATTACCAGGGAGAGTGGCTCAAGTGCCCATGTGTCTGTGGTTTTCAATATTTCTGAACTGAGTGTAATGATAATACCTATTGTCCACAAATGTGGACATTTGCCTATAGCTGTGTGCATTAATTAAACAATTACTATTTCTCAGAGCACTTGTATCCTGCAGTTTGTGTTCAATTGTATTAGGATGGTTACTGAATTGACTGAATATTTCACAGCCCCACCTAGAATAATTTTCACCAGTCGCCACTGTTCCTGCTCTCACAAAGATTCTGATCATATTGTTTAAAAATCTTTTTTTAATACTTTAAATCCATCCTTACATTTATCCATACATAAATACTCTACATGAAAATCTATATAATTATGCTAAGAGGAGCTCTAAAAGCACATTACAAAACTAGAGAGGGTACAATTTCTGGGGAAATTGTAGGGTGTGCTTGCTTGCGTCGGTTGCACAGGCGTCCGTTTTTTAATGACATTTTTACAACTGATATTTCTGTATATTTTATATTAAAATGCATAGGGCCTACTTATTATTTATAAAGATTACATAGATTTAAAAGCATATTTTTTTTGCTGCTCATTTACAACTCAAAATACGAGTGAAGTGTAGAATGAAATATGATGTCTTCTCATTTCCCCTGCAAGAGGCAGCCTCATAGCTGAATCAAAAACGAATAAATTTGGCAGACCGGTGTACAAATTGACCTAATCTCTATGACTTAAACGTCCTTTTAAGTTTTCCCTTCTCGTGATATTTTCAGGCATTTAGCCTACTCATATTGCATTCATTCATTAATAAAGAACCCCCTTTGAAGATTATTTTACGACGTTACCGGCAGTAGAAGATGGAATCGCGATTCAAACAGTACCATCTGCTAACTGAAAATATGCCCCCAAAAACAAAGAAGCTTGACATTTATTTAGTGGAAAATCGCTCAATCATAAAAAGCTCACTGGTAGCGATCATTGTCAATAACAACGCAAAATGCGATATAGCCCTGTGTGGAGAAGCTGCCCCGGTAAATTCTACTACTACAGTACAGTACTAGATTACTGCTGTGTTCGTCTTGGTAGCGATTGCGTTGGTTGAATTCGATGTAACGTTCCGTTGTACGGTTTAGGCTGAAATTAATTATTTTCATGAACAGATTGACAAAGTTTAGGCTGTGGCAATGAAGTTCAGGTTAGTAGTCAGATGGTTTCACCTATTGAAAGACTTTTGTGCCGAACATGTTCTGTCGCCGTGTAGCTGTTTTTGTAGTGTGTCTCGCGTAGGCTACAGCGTTGCAGTGAGCAACACTGGTTTGAAACCACAGGTAATGATAATTTCACCAACAAATCGTTTACTTGTAATCTAATGTCGTAATAAATCCTACAACGAAAATATATGTGAGGAATGTTTATTTTGCCGATTGAAAACAGATGCATCATAGACCACTGTAGTATGTGTAAATAGTAAATAGTTATCACCCTGGCCTCTTTGCTTGTGGCGTTTCTGCAGCTGCCTTGCAGTAAAGCTATAGTTAGCCTAGCTATCCCCCAAGTTAATAGATGCGAAACGAATGTTCTGCTACAGGTAGTCACGCGTGTTTTCGTGACATTAGTGACGTCAGTGACTGTGGCTAGCAAATTAGCCACCGTTAGCTTCACTTTTCACCACAAAAACTTAACTTGAGCCTAAACCATGCAACGGAACGTAAATCCCAATAGAAGCAACTCAATCGCTACCAAGACGAAACTTTTGACACCTAGATTGTCTATGTAGGCCAAATATTGACTGAGTTTTAGGGGGGCGAAAATAAACAATAATAAATAATAAATATAAATGTGAGAGAACAAAGGTTGTGCTCTCGCCGAAGGCTTGAGCACACCCAAATATGCCCTTGACAAATCACACCACTCTGATTTGTATGGCACACATCACTGAGCCCAGACATTTCTCTGAAACGTAAACTTCTGAGTTGTGCATAATATATGTGATGCTACTACTTCCCTCGATGTCATCTCCCTGTGGGACACACCAAGACTAAACCAACAGGAGCCAGCTCGCAGAGGCATTAGCCTGGCGAGTTGTGGAGTTGCATTTAGCTATTGAAATACTTTATGCTAATCTTGTAGGCTTGTTATAGGCTGTAAACATACTTAGCATGTTACTAGTTTTAGAGCAGCCCTTACAGAGACTGTTCAGACGTACAAGCATGTTTAGATAACATTAGTAGCTGCAGTATATGCCAAGGTTGATTCTCTTGGCCACTCACTGAATGTGGTTTTAGCAGCCAAGAGGTAATTTCAGTGAAGTTTTTTGTTTACATAAATCAGGAAAGGAGAGTCCGGATAGGAAGGAGGAAGTGTTTCAGTAGCCTGTCTGGCACCTGTTTTATGCACCGATGACAGCCAATACAAACACAGAGACAGCTGAACTTTCATTTGAGCAGTTAAAAGTTGAATTGATCCTCTTTTGAGTGGGAAGTCATTAACCAGGATTAAAGGATCTCTTTGTCTTCTTCCTCTCACATTCCATCCTGGCTCCTTCCTCCTCCTCTCCACACCTCCCTCCAGACCCTAAGATCTGCACCCTCACTCCCAACGGTCACCTGGACATGTCCCTGGCCCCTGGGGGTTTCTACCCCGCCGACCGGCTGACTTTTGCATTGGGGTCCCGCAAGAGCAGTGTCATCTCCCTGGGCAGGGCCAGTCTGGAGCAGCGGGCTATGGTGAGTGAGGAAGAGGAAGAGACCAAGACAGGGTTTCATATTGTAATGGGGCCCTGCTGCAACTGTTACTGGTAAAAGAAATCCTACGTATATTATGGGTGGAATGGTACTAATGTGGAATGGATTTAGCATAGTAGAATCTGAGATTTCTGAAATTGAATGGAATTGGTTACTGTAAGATCGTACCTGACAATGTTTTGTTTCACTGGTAGGTTATAAGATAGCTTCCAAAGTTCTGCTTATGTGTGATACTAGACTATGTAACATGTATATTACACAATACAATATATTCTATATATGCCCCTCCTTCTCGCAGTGTCCCGGGCGGGGGTACCACAACTGGGGTCGTCCCAACCCCCCTCTGACTCAAGCCCTGTGGGCGCGTCGCTCCAGCTGGAACAGCCTGGGCCGGCCCTCCTCCCATACCTACGCAGGGCTTGGAGGGGGGGCGGGCAGCCTCCGCGTCCAAGGCACCACCTACGGTAGCCCTCTCTTCCCCCCCCTTGGCCACACCCTCCCTGCGGAGCAGGAGTCCCTCCTCTCCCCCGCTCCCACCTGGCCCGTCCCCCTCTACCGCCACCGCGGCCCCCAACGGGAGAGACGTGCACTCTCCCTGGAGCTGCCAGAGCTGCTCCTTATGCCGCAGCACACCCTGGCACCGGGCTGTGCTCTCCCCAGGAAGAAGAGCTTCTCTGGGGGCACTCTGGGAGGAGGAGGAGGGGTGGGCGGTGGTGAGCACCAAGACTGCAATGGCAAGACTCCTACGTCCCAGCTCCAGCCACCCCCTCGCCACTCCCATGCCCAGGTCCTGGCAGAGGTCTTCCCCCAGGTCAATGCACGGAAAGACCGGGAGGACCTGGAGGACGAGATTGATTATGTGAGTCAGGGGTGTGGGTGACTTGGCCCTTCACTGCAAAAATTGCCTATCAAACTTATTAGTTATGCTAATTGTTTATGCTTGAAACAAGTCAATTTGTCTACTAGTGCAGTAAGAACATTTCACTTGATAGGAGGTTTTAAAATATTGTGTTGTTTACTTATATTTAGTCACTAGATATGTAATTTGTAGTAGAAACAAGTCCAACGGGATTTAAAAGCTTAAAATAAGATTGTCATACTCAGATGTTGAATTTTTGCAGCGTTGAATTGTCAGGGATGGTATGTTTGTGACAATGGGGTAGTGAAGGGGTATGTAGATTGTGTACGTTTCATACAGGTGCACACATAAAATTAACTACCGTATTTTTCGGAAATAAAACCGCGGTTTATAACCCAATTAAAAATGTTCTTGGTGTTGCGGTTTATATTTCGAAGCGGCTTATATAACGTTTTTATTAAAAAAACAATAGTAGGAACACTTTATCGAGAATGTAGGGTGACCAAATTCGAGTTTGTGAAAAAGAAGTGTATTGCATGCCGCACTATCTGATCAAAATGACAGTTCTCTCTACAGTCAGAGCTCGCGCAAGAAGGTGGAACGTAAGGGAGATACCCTTTCCAAAACTTGTAAGGGCGTAATAGTTTGTGAAAGACCCAGAGAAACACAAATATCCGACCAGGCAAAATCCCGGACAATTTTGGAATCCCTGCCGGATGCATTTTTTAGGTCTCGAAAAGAGGACATGTCTGGGTAAAAGTGGGCGTCTCGTCACCCTAGTGAATGCTATTTAACCCGTTAAGAAGTAGCGTCGCACATATGTGATCGTTCGAATGCGGGTCTCACAGCGTAACGTCGCATATATGCTTAGCCGGTGAAGCCACGTGGTTTTTGCCCATTTGAAGCCACGCTCGACACGTTTGTGTCGGTACTAGGGATGGGAAGATTCACCGGTTCGCATCGATGCATCGGCATAAAAGCTCACGATGCGATGGCCCGGATCAAAAAAGTGTGCACCGGATACAATGTGGGTCGCGATGCATCGTTTCTAACATTTTTGCATCGGTATAATCCGATGTATTTATATAGAATCGTGTGTAGGCGAACACCATTTAGTATTTAGAAATGTGAGCAATGATTTGTGACCAATAATTTAATATTTAGATAGATCCTCTCGCGCTCTCATCTCCACTGCTGTCAGTGGCCGATTCTCGTCAAGTCTCTCTGCCAAGTTTCGCACGAGTTGGAGGCGTGTTCGGGCGAGTGTTATCATGGCGAATTACACGTTCCTACGAATTGCAATAAATCCAAGGTTTGGCAACACTTTGGATTTTACAAGAAAGATGGGCAATTTGACAAGACCCATGCAATTGGCAAGATATGTTGTGCTGCTATAAAGTACACAGGGAGCGCGGTTAATTTAGGTAGTCACCTGAAGAGGCTACATGGTATTTGTGTGGAGACGTCTGCCTCAGATTCAGCTATGGCTACAGTCAGTGGCTAGCTCCACCGGTACCCCTAGCAAGAATAGGAAGCTATTCTCCGAGAAACAAATCCCTGTTGTGTACAACAAAGTAATTGAGAAAAACCTTAAAGTAGGACGTATGAGTTCAATTTAGTGTGTGGTGTTATGATTGTTTACAGCAGCTTGTGACTGCCAGTAATAGTTTACCCTTTTTGGAGAGGCAGCTAAATCCCTCAGAGCCCTTCACTCCTTGGCTTGAATTAAAAGCCCTTGTGGATCTTGATGGTATTGCATTTCAGATTTGGTATCCCATTGGTAAGTCTACAGCATGGATTTTTCTATACAGTGACAATTTGTGTAGAACATACATTTTTCAATGGTTCGCAATGTTAGGAGGAATCCGCCATTGCTGCTTGCAGCTATATTTAGGATTCCTCCGTAAGGAGGAAACCTATTGTAATTGTTAGTTTTATTATTATTATTATGCATAGCGATTGGTGAAAAGTTTTGAAATTTGGCACACTGATTTGGAACGGTCTCCTGACTATTTATCACCAAGTTTCATGTCGATCCATGAAGCACTATAGCGCCACCAAGGTGTCAAAGTTGGAGGTGTGTTTACGCCCATAACTTTTGAACCATGAGACCGTTTTTCTTAAGTGAGGTTTCATCGGATTCCTTAGACGCAGATGATTCGACTGAACCCTATGGCGTCATTGTCGTCTCGAAGATTCTTCCGTGAGTTGTATTTTAAGAAATGCCAACTCTTTCAAACTCCTCCTAGGCCGTTGCTACGATTTTCATGAAAATTGTAAGAGATCATCTTTAGACCATGCCGACAAAAAGTTATCAAAATGGCATCGATAAGTCAAACCGTTCACGAGTTACGCGCAAACGATTTTGACAAAGAGCACGCCATAGCGGACGTGAGGCCTTGTCTCTGCGACGGTTTACCGTATGGAGACGAAACTTTGGAAATGTCATCGCGAGCATGTCATCTAATCATCTTCCTACCACAATCACCTTGATATGTCAAAATATGACTGAATTACAGCTGTTTATACTTGGGTCAAATCTGACAAAGCTCGCCACGTGAAAAACGGCTTACTTTTTTTTATAAAGTAACCGAACACAGCATTTCCCAGCAGTGAGAATAGCTCACTGGGATAAGACGGGCGCCCATGAAAAGTAAGGTTGTAGGATCGAATCCAGCCACAGTCATCAAGCTTGTCGTGATACCGGATTATCTGTTTAGCGAAGCCAGGTACGCCACAGCAGCTGTCTGGCAGTATAATCATAATGGTAGCGATAACGTTTCATTGTCAGGGGGTTTATATTTACACTTAGGACTAGGAGTCTATGGCAGCTCATGGAACCGATTGGTGAAAAGTTTTGAATTTTGACAAGCTGATTGGGAACGGTGTCCTGATTATCGTCACCAAGTTTGATCTCGACCACTGAAGCACTATAGCGCCACCAAGGGGTCAAAGTTGGAAGTGTGTTTACGCCCATAACTTTTGAACCGTGAGACCGTTTTTCTTAATTGAGGTATCATTGGATTCCTTAGATGCAGACGATTCGACTGAACCCTGTGACGTCATCGTTGTCATGATGGTTTTTCCATCATTTGTATTGTACAAAAAGCCAACTTTAGAATTTTATCGATAAGTCAAACCGTTCACGAGTTACACGCAAACGATTTTGACAAAGAGTACGCCATAGCGGACGTGAGGCCTTGTCTCTGCGACGGTTTACCGTATGGAGACGAAACTTTGGAAATGTCATCGCGAGCATGTCATCTAATCATGTTCCTACCACAATCACCTTGATATGTCAAAATATGACTGAATTACAGCTGTTTATACTTGGGTCAAATCTGACAAAGCTCGCCACGGGAGAAACGCTTCCTTTTTTAAATAAAGTAACCAAACAGTGTTTCCCAGCAGCGAGAATAGCTCACTGGGATAAGACGGGCTCCTTTGAAACGCAAGGTCGTAGGATCGAATCCAGCCACAGTCATCAAGCAAGTCTTGATACCGGATCATCTGTTTAGCGAAGCCAGGTACACCACAGTAGCTGTCTAGCAGTATAATCACAATGGTAACGATAACTTTTCATTGTCAGGGGAATTTATAGTCAAGAAGAAGCGGATACATTGTGCTTTATAGATACAACGCTTCTACATCTAGCCAGCGCATTTTGTCTCAAAATGACATATTTACCAAACGCGTCAGCTTATCGTTACAAAACGCGGTATACGTCTTTTGCGCAACGCCGTGAATGTAATCAAAAGTTTCGGGGTAGCGCCACTGCGATGCCGAAAAGTATAATGCGATTTTTAAAAAGCGAATGTTTTTTTATTAAAAGTTTTGCTTTGCTTCTTTAGCTACTGAATTTCCATATCGCATGCTGCTTGGCCCCTTCATTGCTGCTTGCAGCTATATTTAGGGTCCAAGCAGCGAAGCTGCGAGGCACCTATTGTTATTGTTAGTATTATTAGGATTCCTCCGTAAGGAGGGAACCTATTGTTATTGTTAGTTTTATTAGGATTCCTCCGTAAGGAAACGTTTGTTCGGTAGAGCCGATCAAAGGCGGCGGCAAAGCCGCCAAACGAGACGTGAGAGCGTAACTCAGCAACCATTTGTCCGATTGTCACCAAACTTCGGTTCGTTTGTTCCCACGAGGAGCAGAGGAGGCCTGCGGTGTTATACCAGAAAAAAACACTTTGAACACTCGGTACTCTTGAACGCAAACAGATATTTCAACCAAACTTGGTGTGTTGCATGAGTGCAACAGGTTGTTGTGACTTAATTGTTGCACAAGTGCTATGGAGGCCATGTCCTGCTCTGGACTGCTTGGCCCCTCCATTGCTGCTTGCAGCTATATTTAGGGGCCAAGCAGCGAAGCTGCGAGGCACCTATTGTAATTGGTGGTATTATTATTCTTCTTCTTCCGTCATGGGTGTCTATGGCAGCCCCCATAAGCGCTTGGTCGAAAGTTGTGAAATTTGGCACACTCATTGGGGACAGTCCCCTGGTCCAATTCACAAAGTGGCATGTCTCATACCTGGGCACTCTAGCGCCACCAATGGGTCAAAGTTGGACTTGTGTTTACACACGCAACATTTGAACCGCATGTCCGATTGTCAAAAATGAGGTTCCGATGGATTCCTTGGATCAAGCCGAGTTCAACGCACACCATGGCGTCAATTTCCGGTTATATAGAATTTCCGCAATTTCCGGTTTTATCAAAACCCTTTGAAAGCCTACTCCTCCTACAATTTCTGTCAAATCTTCGTCAAAAGTACCAGAGATAATCTTCAGACCAAGCCTCACAAAAGTTATCGAAAATAATTTTGATCCTCACAACCGTTTGTTCGATACAGCCAATCAAATTCAGCAGAAAAGCCGCCAAACAGGAAGTGAAGTCATATATCAGCAAATCTTTGAGATATCAACACCAACCTTGGTATGATGACCCGGAACCCTCTTATGAGGATGTCCAATCAATTTGGTGTCATGTGATCACTGGGCGTGGCCGCAGGATGCAAAAATGTGTTTTGGCCAATAACTGTTGATTCGTTTGCCTTTATTAAGTGATTCCTTTGTCTCATGATATCATGGGACATCCAGTGTGTGACACATGATAACTTGTGATAACATCCGAATTGATGCGGCCGCCATTTTGAATGACTAAAAAAACGTTTTTTCTTTACTCCTCCTACAAATGTTTTCCAATTTTCACCAAATTTGGCAGAGATCATCTTCAGACCAAGCCTCACAAAAGCCATCATATGTTTTTGGGATTTTCAAAACCGTTTGCCCGGTACGGCCAATCAAAATGGGCCGTTAAGCCAGCAAACAGGAAGTTGGGTCGTATCTCAGCAAATCTTTGATGGATTCACACCAAACTTGTTGTGTGTACTCGTAACCCTCTTCTGAGGATGTCTAACATGTTTTATGGGTCATTTGACTGCTTGGCCACCTCATTGCTGCTTGCAGCTATATTTGGTGGCCAAGCCGCGAAGCGGCGAAGCCACTTAAGTGTTTCTACCTTTTCTTATTAGGGGCCAAGCAGCGAAGCTGCGAGGCACCTATTGTAATTGGTGGTATTATTATTATTATTCTTCCGTCATGGGTGTCTATGGCAGCCCCCATAAGCGCTTGGTCGAAAGTTGTGAAATTTGGCACACTCATTGGGGACAGTCCCCTGGTCCAATTCACAAAGTGTCATGTCTCATACCTGGGCACTCTAGCGCCACCAATGGGTCAAAGTTGGACTTGTGTTCACACACGCAACTTTTGAACCGTATGACTGATTTTCAAAAATGAGGTACCATTGGATTCCCTGGATCAAGACGAGTTCAACGCACCCTATGACGTCAATTTCTGCAATATATAGATTTTCCGCCATTTCCGGTTTTATCAAAAACCTTTGAAAGCCTACTCCTCCTACAATTGTTGTCATATCTTCTTCAAAATTACCAGTGATGATCTTCAGACCAAGCCTCACAAAAGTTATCCCATGGCGTTTTGATTTTCTAAACCGTTTGTCTGGTACAGCCAATCAAAATTGGCCAAAAAGCAACCAAACAGGAATTTGGGTCAAATCTCAGCAAATCTTTAATATATCAACACTAAACTTGATATGTCGGTGGAAGACACTACAACATGTTACCATGTGCAAAGGCAACGTCGTATCTCCAAAAATGATTGATATAAAGCAAATTGAATTTATCACTAACGCTAAAATAATGCTTTACACATCCGCCAGTCAAAAACTGATACTCTGATTCAATCACAATTTCTTATGAAGACTCTTGAGAATGTTTAGTACACAAATCTGAGAAAAAGTTGGCTGTGAGATGAAAAGTCGATTTTTTGTGAATATTTGAAACTAGCATGCTTGGCTAATTGCTAAGGAAATTTCCAATGTAATGTCTCCCTCTGCTCCTCAGCGCGCGCGCTCCACATTCTCACACACACTCAGCCTTTCCCTTGACACACGCGCAGGCTTGGCAAGACGCATACTCAACATTTCAGGAGAGTGTGGGCTGACCAAGCCCCCACTCATTGCTTGGTCTTTAGCAAAGGCCCATGTGGATCTTGATGGTATTGCATTTCCGATTTTGAATGCAATGGTAAAAAGTTCTCAAAATCCTGAAACATTGATAGTATAGGCCAAGAGTAACTACCACACCACAAATGGCCCAATATCACCCATAGGTGACGCTACAGGCCACGCCCAGATGCACAAAGATACAAGGCTTTCTGGAATGGGTAGGCTCACCAAGCCCCCTCCCTTCACTCCTTGGCTTGAAATAAAAGCCCTTGTGGATCTTAATGGTATTGCATTTCAGATTTGGTATCCCATTGGTAAGTCTACAGCATAGATTTTTCTATACAGTGACAATTTGTGTAGAACATACATTTTTCAATGGTTCGCAATGTTAGGAGGAATCCGCCATTGCTGCTTGCAGCTATATTTATTATTAGGATTCCTCCGTAAGGAGGGAACCTATTGTTATTGTTAGTTTTATTAGGATTCCTCCGTAAGGAGGAAACCTATTGTTATTGTTAGTTTTATTATTATTATTAGGATTCCTCCGTAAGGAGGAAACCTATTGTTATTGTTAGTTTTATTATTATTATTATTATTCTAGTTCCATGGGAGTCAATGGCAGCCCCTAGACTCCTTGGATAACTTTTTGTGAAATTTGGCACACTCATTAAGGACAGTCCCTTCTATACTTACACCAATTTTCATGTTTCCCACTGCACCACTCTAGCGCCACCAATGGGCCAAAGTTGGACTTGTGTTTACACACGCAACTTTTGAACCGTATGACTGATTTTCAAAAATGAGGTACTATTGGATTCCCTGGATCAAGACGAGTTCAACGCACCCTATGACGTCAATTTCTGGTTATATAGATTTTCCGCCATTTCCGGTTTTATCAAAAACCTTTGAAAGCCTACTCCTCCTACAATTGTTGTCATATCTTCTTCAAAATTACCAGTGATGATCTTCAGACCAAGCCTCACAAAAGTTATCCCATGGCGTTTTGATTTTCTAAACCGTTTGTCTGGTACAGCCAATCAAAATTTGCCAAAAAGCAACCAAACAGGAATTTGGGTCAAATCTCAGCAAATCTTTAATATATCAACACTAAACTTGGTATATCGGTGGAAGACACTACAACATGTTACCATGTGCAAAGGCAACTTCGTATCTCCAAACATGATAGATATAAAGCAAATCGAATTCATCGCTAATGCTAAAAAAATGCTTTACACATCCGCCAGTCAAAAACTGATACTCTGATGCAATCACAAGTTCATATGAAGACTCTTGAGAATGTATAGTACACAAATCTGAGAAAAAGTTGACTGTGAGATGAAAAGTCGATTTTTTGTGAATATTTGAAACTAGCATGCTTGGCTAATTGCTAAGGAAAGTTCCAATGTAATGTCTCCCTCTGCTCCTCAGCGCGCGCGCTCCACATTCTCACACACACTCAGCCTTTCCCTTGACACACGCGCTGGCTTGGCAAGACGCATACTCAACATTTCAGGAGAGTGTGGGCTGACAAAGCCCCCACTCACTCCTTGGTCTTTAGCAAAGGCCTTGTGGATCTTGATGGTATTGCATTTCTGATTTTGTATGCAATGGTAAAAAGTTCTCAAAATCCTGAAACATTGATAGTATAGGCCAAGAGTAACTACCACACCACAAATGGCCCAATATCACCCATAGGTGACGCTACAGGCCACGCCCAGATGCACAAAGATACAAGGCTTTCTGGAATGCGTAGGCTCACCAAGCCCCCTCCCTTCACTCCTTGGCTTGAAATAAAAGCCCTTGTGGATTTTAATGGTATTGCATTTCAGATTTGGTATCCCATTGGTAAGTCTACAGCATAGATTTTTCTATACAGTGACAATTTGTGTAGAACATACATTTTTCAATGGTTCGCAATGTTAGGAGGAATCCGCCATTGCTGCTTGCAGCTATATTTGGTGGCCAAGCCGCGAAGCGGCGAAGCCACTTAAGTGTTTCTACCTTTTCTTATTATTGGGTGTGCTCAAGCCTTCGGCGAGAGCACAACCTTTGTTCTCTCACATATATATTATTATTATTAATGTTTATTTTCGCCCCCCTAAAACTCAGTCAATATTTGGCCTACATAGACAACCTAGGTGTCAAAAGTTTCGTCTTGGTAGCGATTGCGTTGCTTGTATTGGGATTTACGTTCCGTTGCATGGTTTTAGGCTCAAGTAAAGTTTTGTGGCGAAAAGTGAAGCTAACGGTGGCTAATTTGCTAGCCACTGTCACTGACGTTACTAACGTCACTACGTCACTAACGTCACGAAAACACGCGTGACTACCTTTAGCAGAACATTCGTTTCGCATCTGTTAACTTGGGGGATAGCTAGGCTAACTATAGCTTTACTGCAAGGCAGCTGCAGAAACGCCACAAGCAAAGAGGCCAGGGTGATAACTATTTACTAATTTTACTTTGTGATGTGAAACACAATTGTGAAATGTAATGTACAATATTAGCTGATATTATTAAGGAAGTAGGCCCACGTCTACTTTCGGAAACGGTAGTCTACTATTTCACTGAAGCATTAGCATAATGACATTAGCCTCTGTTGCCCGGGCAACACATACTACATTGGTCTATGATGCATCTGTTTTCAGTCGTTAAAATAAACATTCCTCACAAATACATTTTCGTTGTAGGATTTATTATGACATTACATTACAAGTAAACGATTTGTTGGTGAAATTATCATTACCTGTGGTTACAAACCAGTGTTGCTCACTGCAACGCTGTAGCCTACGCGAGACACACTGCAAAAACATCTAGCACTACACAGCTGTTTAGGAAGTCAAACGTCTAACTACTAACCTGAACTTCATTGCCACAGCCTAAACTTTGTTCTGTTCATCTGTTCATGAAAATAATTAATTTCAGCCTAAACCGTACAACGGAACGTTACATCCAATTCAACCAACGCAATCGCTACCAAGACGAGCACTGCCAGTCTAGTACTGTACTGTAGTAGTACAATTTACCGGGGCAGCTTCTCCACACAGGGCTATATCGCATTTTGCGTTGTTACTGACAATGATCGCTACCTGTGAGCTTTTTAACGAGCGATTTTCCACTAAATAAATGTCAAGCTTATTTAGGTTTTTGGGGGCATATTTTCAGTTAGCAGATGGTACTGTTTGAATCGCGATTCCATATTCTACTGCCGGTAACGTCGTAGAATAATCTTCAAAGGGGGTACTTTATTAAAGGTCACGTGACATGAAAACTTCACTTTAGGAGGTTATTTAACATTAATATGAGTTCCCCTAGCCTGCCTTTGGTCCCCCAGTGGCTAGAATTTTCGATAGGTGTAAACCAAGCCCTGGGTGTTCTTCTCCGCCTTTGAGAAAATGAAGGCTCAAACGCTCGGTTTGAAAATCTCCTTTTATTGACGTAACAAAGAGCCAGGCTACCGCCCTTCTCTCTGCTGTGCCCGCCCAGATAATCTGGCCCGCCAATGAGGAATTGAGCTACGATTGTGCAAGGGCGAGTGCAATATCGTGTTTTCCTGCAGAGACATCATGCCATGGCTAGCAAACGAACGAAGCATAACAGTTGCTCAGTGCTTGGATGTACAAATCAACACACAAGTCTTTTTGTAGTTCCGTCATCCGAGCCTCTAAACAATCAGTATCTTAATTTTATTTTAGCTGAAAATGCGCCTACACAACTTCTGTTGTAGGCGCATTTGTTTTGTATGTCTGCGCCAAACACTTCAGCCACGACTGTTTCCTCAACTTGAGCTAATACAAAACTGGCCTTGCTGAAATTAAATTCTGGATCAGTACTAACTCTCCTTCGTCCAGCTACTAACCTCGGACAAGTAAGTTAACTAACGCTATATCATTTTGTAGCTTTACTGTATATGGTTACCTAGCTTGCTACCCTTAGAATGTGGCTGTAACATTAGCTCTGCAGCTAACAGCTGGGTTACTGTCGCTATGGAAAGGTAGATAGCATCAAGTATGTGTGTGAATACACATGCTGTAACGACTAACGTGAGTGTTGTACACTTCTTTGTTATTTGGATAAACGTTCTGCTGTTGGTGTTATGGCGCGCGCGATATCCACCTTTCCCCTCATTGAAATGACTGAGTGTGTACCTCTGCAAACCAGGGTTATCAGATGAGAATGGGCAAATTCGAGGTATTTTACAGCAACGGGGTTACAGCCATTGCGATATATCCGTTGTAAACATTAGCGCATGGTGCCGCCCCTCCGCTCCTCATTAGCATTTAAAGCTACAGACACCAAAACAGCGCGTTCTGAGGAAAGCTCCTTGTGGGACTGCTAGTAGTGGCTGTAATTCTGCACCAAGGCTGAATTTCGGGAAAGAGACTTCTGATACAGTATTAGGGGACCACTAAGGCCTATATAAAAGCATCCAAAAACAGCATGTCATGTGACCTTTAATGAAAGAATGCAATATGAGTAGGCTAAATGCCGGAAAATATCACGAGAAGGGAAAAACTTAAAAGGACGTTTAAGTAATAGAGATTAGGTCAATTTTTACACCGGTCTGCCAAATGTATTCGTTTTGATTCAGCTATGAGGCTGCCTCTTGCAGGGGAAATGAGAAGACATCTATTTCATTCTACACTTCACTCGTATTTTGCTTTGTAAATGAGCAGCAAAAAAAAGATGCTTTTAAATCTATGTAATCTTTATAAATAATAAGTATGCATTTTTATGTAAAATATACAGAAATATCAGTTGTAAAAATGTCATTAAAAAACGGACCCTGTGCAACCGACGCAAGCAAGCACACCCTACAATTTCCCCAGAAATTGTATCCTCTCTAGTTATTATTATTACACATCTTCTCCCATTAGAGTCTATGGCAGCCCCTAGAACCATATGGTAAAAAGTTGTGAAATTTGGCACACTCATTAAGCACAGTCCCCTCTTTATATTCACCAATTTTCATGTCACCCATTGGAGCACTCTAGCGCCACCAACTGGTCAAAGTTGGACTTGTGTTTACACACGTAACTTTTGAACCGTATGACCGATTTTCAAAAATGAGGTACCGTTGGATTCCCTGGATCAAGACGAGTTCAACACACCCTATGACGTCAATTTCCGGTTATATAGATTTTCCGCCATTTCCGGTTTTATCAAAAGCCTTTGAAAGCTTACTCCTCCTACAATTTTTGTCCAATCTTCCCTAGATTAGGCACACATCATCGTTAGAGCAACCCTCACTGAATTTATCAAAAGGTTTTTGATTTTCAAAACCGTTTGTCCGGTACGACCAATCAAAATTGGCAACAAAGCAACCAAACAGGAAGTTTGGTCATAACTCAGCAAATCCTTGAGAAATCAACACCAAACTTGGTAGGATGACTCGGAACCCTCTTCTGAGGATGTCCAATCAATTTGGTGTCATTTGATCACTGGGCGTGGCCGCAGGATGCAGAAATGTGTTTTGGCCAATAACTGTTGATTCGTTTGCCTTTATTAAGTGATTCCTTTGTGTCATGATATCATGGGACATCCAGTGTGTGACACATGATAATTTGTGATAACAGCCGAATTGATGCGGCCGCCATTTTGAATGACAGAAAAAACAAGTTTTCTTTACTCCTCCTACACGTGTTGTCCAATCTTCACCAAATTCGGCAGATATTACCTTCAGACCAAGCCTCACAAAGCCCATTACATGTTTTTTTGATTTTCGAAACCGAATCAATGAAAATGTGCAGTTAAGCCTTCAAACAGGAAGTTGGGTCGTATCTCAGCAAATCTTTGATGGATTCACACCAAACTTGTTGCGTGTACTCGTAACCCTCTTCTGAGGATGTCTAACATGTTTTATGGGTCATTTGACTGCTTGGCCACCTCATTGCTGCTTGCAGCTATATTTACTTATGTGCTTGTCATTTGTCACAATGTCATTTGTGGCCAATATGTGTATGTAAAATAAGTAGCCTATAATAAATGTAAAGTTTTCTGTAGCGACAAGAAAATATTTTTTGTGTACCATAATTCGTCAATTACTTTGGTTAATGTTTTAATTTTAAAGTCTTAAAGTTGCGTCAGAAGAATCACATTTCAGTACAATGGACAGCGTCTTGTTAAGTGGAACTTAAGAGACACGTACGATGGTTCTCCTTACGAGCATGTTCGGGAAACGCACGTAAGAAATAACGATGGATCGTTATTTTGATCGTAGAGAACCGTCGTAACAGCTACGATCCATCGTTATCGGGAAACTCACCCCGAATCGGTTGTTTCCTCCAGTAGAGACCTTATGCAGGTCACGTGGAAAATGATCCAAAGACTCGTAGAAAGACCTAGTCGGGAAATGAACGAATCGTTTGTTTCCTCTAGCTACCACTACAGAGACTCGTACCCGAAGACCGAGTCGGGAAATGAACGAATCATTTCTGTTTACTTGGACGAGCCTATGCAACAGTCCCGATGCGCGGCCACGAGAAAATGAACGAATCACTCTTTGAGGATTCGTTCAAAATGAACGAATCGTTCACGAACGACACATCACTAGTGTGTATGCCTTGTGTATTAGTGATGGGCATTCCGGCTCTTTTTCGTGAGCCGGCTCGTATGGCTCAGCTCACTAAAAAGAGCCGGCTCTTTTGGCTCCCGAACGGCTCTTTAAAAAATACATGTTTTAACTATGAATTTGACTATGATAGGTGTGAAAACAATTTGAATTAAATTATGAAATGAAATCATACTCGACCTTAACCACATATCTTTAAAAATGCATTGATTTGTCATGGCTCTCCGAGTTTTGACTACTCGTCTGACTGTGTGTGAGTTGGCTAGGCCCTCCCTCATGCAGGATTGACAGGAACAGAATGTGAGGATGATTTGGGCACCTTTAAGCCTACAAGTATTTTTTTGTTGTTCTTTGAATTAGTCAATTATTTTAAATACAATTAAAATTCATTATTTCATAATCATTTAGTTTTTATAGGCTGTATTAATCTATTAAAAATAGAGTCAGCTCTTCAGATATGCGAGCCAGCTCCCGACATTCACCTTCAAGAGCCGGCTCTTAGAGCCGGATCGTTCGCGAACGACCCATCACTATTGTGTATGAAATTATCACATCAAACGTAACGTGCTAACATGGATGCAGCTATGAAGCCGCCTGGTTTGCTTCAGGGAAAATGTATTTTTAAGAAGCTTCCCAATGGAAACCTCGACAAGACTAAGGTTGTTTACACCTTGTGCTATGCGGAATTAGTTTACTGTAGGAGTTCTTCCAGTCTCAAATACCACCTAAACGCAAAGCATCCCTTAGCTAATGCGGAAGATGCCGGGCCAAGCACTGATGTAGCGCAGGGGAAGAGTCGTCGTCAAACTACTGTTTGAGTGCAACCGAGGCAAGCCCTTCAGCACAGCTCTATCAGCCAAGCTAACTAATCTAATAAACAGTTAATAAACACAAGTACATCTTATTGAACATAATTTATTTTCATCACCAATTATCATAGTAGAACAGCTTTCTCAAGCAGTTTGTGATGCATTTTGGAAACAGGAGATGAGCCCCTGGTCTAATGCGCCACCTGGCTTGAGAAACCCGTTCTCAAAGACTTACTTTTAGTCATTATTTGGGTAGCACACATATTCTGAATGCCTTCGGCGGAATTCAAATGAGCCATTTTAATTTAGATTAATCTAGATTAACGCCAAGATTACAGTGAGATTAATCTAGATTTAAAAAAAAATCTATGCCCACCACTAGTGTGTACAGTTGTTCTAAATGCATTATTTATCCATGTCCATTTATCCATGTCCAGACAATGTAGCAAGTGACGCTTCCTCATAAATATTGACTCTTGATTTTGAGCCTTGTATGTTCTCATGTGTGTGCTCTCCCTGCAGAGTCTGTGTTTCCGCATTCAGAAGATGTTGGAGGTGTACAGGCCAGATTGGTGTGACACCAGAGAACACTGGTCTGTTTTCTTGTTTTCTCCTCAGAACAAGTAAGTCTGACTCAACCCTCTTTCCTCTCCTTTATCGGACGATTATTACACGTGGTGTCAGGTTTTCGGAATTGGAACTTCTAAATCAAGTGTGTATGTGTATTGTAGGTTTGTTTGCATCAGTGCATTCGAATGTGTATGTGCATGTGTGTCTGTATGCCTAAATGCATCCCTGTGTGTGTGTCTGTGTGCATATCCCTATATGCCTGTGTGTGTGTGTGTGTGTGTAGGTCTGTGTTCATAAGTTCATCCCTGTGTGTGTATGTGTGTCCGCTCATGTGTGTGTGTGCAGCAAGAAGACCACACAGTACTTCTTATCGCATTATAGTTTTCTCACAAATACCACTGCCCTCCCTCCTTTTCTCTCCTTCCCAAACTCAAGCCCTCTATCAGGGACACACTGGCAGCGAAGCGCCACGATTGGTTACGAATGGTGCAAGGCTGTTCACACTAGACGCGCATTTCTCTGCGCTGTTCACCAAGCCTTTCACCTTCTCTGAGCTTTCCTGTTTCACATTGAAAGCTGACATAAACATTGCATTGGCTTTATTTAGGCAACTTGCTGCTCCAAAAGCCATCTTAACAGCATCCAAACATAATGTGGCAACCTCAGTCTTTTTTTGCCGTAGGCTAGCCTTTGTAAAATAGGCTACGTGCTGTGGGTCATACAACTCCATGTAAGCCTATGCTACTCAACTTCAATGATTAACTTTACGTCGTCAATCTTCCCAAATGTCTCTGCTTGTTTGTGATGTAAGGTTTTGGTGTCTCTTCTGCTTGAGTGTATGCCAGCTATCTCGCTCTTAAACACACTGTTTAAAAACAACTGACTAATATGTTGGCTTGACAGTCAACACAATCATCAATCAGGTTTTTTGATTTTACACATTTTAAAGTTTTGAGTATTGATTGGATATAGTTTTTATTGGGATGAACACATGGTTGGCCGTTTGTTACCAGCGTAGTGAAGTTGGGTGTTAAGTGATAGGCTACAGCCTACAACTAACATAATAAAATCTTAATAAGATGTTTTGTTTATTCAAATATATAATATAATATGGTGCATCCTGCAGCCGAATTTGCAAGCGGCTCGCGGAAAAATTCGACCAGCTACCGAAACGATCTCTGCAGAGCGCAAGCCTTTCACGGCGCTTCGCAGCCAGTGTGGCCGGTCCAATTTGATAAATCGGGCGCCGAAAGGAAAAAAGCTGCAGCTTTTTTCCTTTAGCGCCACGATCGGCTCCGAATGGCAGTTCACACCAGACGCACATTTCTCCGTGCGGGTCATCAAGCCTTTCACCTCCTCTGAGATGTCCTTTTTCACATGTAACGCTGACATGGTACATAAACATGGCATAGGCTATATTTATGAAACGTGTTATTCCAACAGCCGCCCCAACAGCATCCCAGCATTGATCTTTACGTTGTCCTTGTAAAATTGGTGCTGGGGGTCATACAACCAGAGCCGGCCCAAGGCATAACCGAACTAAGCGGCTGCTTACGGCCCCCGTGGCCACCAGAGGGCCCCCAAGAGCACATGAAATTACAGCTAAATAAAAAATTATATATATATGATAATTATACAAATTCGGAGGGGCCCACATATAAATTCTGCTGAATTAATTTGATGTGGTCCATCTCCTTGAATTTCTCCTCTGATTTTCCAAATTGACTTGTGGGTTTTCTATCGGTATGTCTGCACACGTGTGTGTTGTGTGCAACACGTGACAACTCTTTTCTCTCTGCCTATAGATAGACCGTTCAGAAACAACTACGGGCATGCTGGCTCAACAGATCAATCCGTTTATTTTAATTCGTTTTTATCAGGGTAACCACATGGAATGGCCGGTCGTTACCAACATTGTGTAGTTATCTTAAATTATATAGGGTGAATATTGGTCAAATACGTCGGCCTACAAAGTAATATTTAATAAATAATTATAGTTTACAACTTTACAAATGTTCACCGTAGTCTACAATTAATGTAGTAAAATCATAATAACATGTTTTTTTTGTCAAATATATCAAATAATATCAAGAGAGGTGCATTTCTCCTCAAATATATCAACTAATATAGTGTATTTTATCATCCTGCAGCCGATTTCGCAAGCGTCTAGCGGAAAAATTCGACCAGCTGCCCAAACGATCGCTGCAGAGCTTAACGCCTGGCTGCGAAGCGCCGCGATTAGCTGTGAAGCGCCACCTTTGTTCTTTCGGCACCCCTGTTATCAAATTGGACCGGCCACACAGGCCGCGATTGCTTGCGCTCTGCAGCGATCGTTTCGGCAGCTTGGTGAGTTTTTAGCGAGACGCTTGTGAAATTTGCTGCAGGATGATAAAATACACCCTATTAGTTGATATATTTGCAGAGAAATGCACGTCTGGTGTGAACAGCCTTGCGCCAGTCGTAGCCGATCGTGACGCTTCCGGGTGCTTCGCAGCCAGTGTGTCCCAGGGGTTAGGCTGCCTGCTGTACTCACCAAATCAATACACCAGGAACAGGTTTCCAGGTGCAGCGCCTCTTTGATCAATAGGCAGGACAGGTTGCCAGGTTGGCATGGATGAACTTGATTTGTCCTTGCGCCCAGTGCCAGTCCCCCCCCACCCCCCAATTGCCCCACATATGACGTGGCACAGTTGCCGCCCTCTGCTGGTAGTGCGTTTGAAACTCGTTTGGAAACAAATTTGTTTGAAAATGGTATGCACTCGGGAAATTGCCGCCGCCCTGGGCGGCTGCCTATGTCGCCTATAGGAAGGACCGGCACTGCTAGCGCCAGTCAGATTGAGACGGGATGCTTCCTAACCTATTCCCTGTTTGTCAACAAGAAATAGAGTACATGTGTCAAAGTATGTATCTTTCAGTTGGTTATATACAGTTTAGATATCATTGGCTTGTTATCACACTGTCACTCTCCATTTGTATGTCTTATCACTCTCTCTCTCTCACTGTCTTGCTTTTCATCTATAGTCAGGATTTTTCCTGGGTCAAAATGGGTCTTCGGTGCTCAAAAAAAAGAAGAAAAAAGTCTGTGTTACCGTGTCACCTTATTAGCAGACATCTATGTATTTTTTTATTTATTTTTTACCATTTCATAAATAATGGAGGCTATGCTTGAGGAAATCATGTTGCTTCCACTTTAGATTAAAATAGATAGGCTAATAGATTGACAAAAGAAAATAGACAATAGAAAAATACTATTAAACATATTCGCGGACATGCACTGCACGAGTGATTACTTGCGATGACGGCTCCAATAGAAGTTATACAGGCTGCCTCTGATTGGCCTCACAGCCAATCAGAGGCAGAGTGGGGAGAGGTTTACAGGCCCATCTTACATCATCTAGTAGAAACAATTTTAATACAATACTAAAAATGATGTCTATTGGATGTGTGTTAGCTTTACAGTAAGTGATGCTTTTGACTTTTCCTTTTTAAAGTAGTTCAACACAGGTAATCCTGTTTGTTTACTTTTTTTAATGCTGTATGCTATACAAAAAAAATCTTTATGGTTAAAAGAACATGACATTGTTAACAAGAGCAGAAGATTCTACGTAGATCTAGCCTCTTAATTTTGCTTTCAAAGTGCACCAGATTCATGCGTTTAAATTGAAAATGTAATAAAGACCCTGGAGGGTCGGGGGTTCGCTGTATCCTTCTCTTCTCTTTACCCCTGACCTGTTTGCATGCCTGGTTATAGTGAGCACATAGAACTTTATATATATTTTCTAATCAATGTATTTATTCCCAGGTGTTTTGCAATTTCCTTTTATTTTCTTTGTGCCTACACTATATATTATCATTCCAGATTAAGAATACCAATGGAGGCAGGGCCGGCCCAAGCCTTTATGGGGCCTTAAGCAGAATTTATTTGGGGGCCCCTCGGCGTCGCCAATTGTTATAATTTTTTCTTAATTATTGTATTTCTTCAAATAAACTTCAATTTATTACACATTGTTCATTTTTGGTGCGGCGTTTATTCGAGGGCGGCGTTTATTTGAGGCCGATGTTTAATTGAAGAAATACGGTATTCTAGGCTAGCTGGTTACATTAACGTTAACATGTAGCTAGCTAACGTGTTAGTTCGCTACATTAAATGTTTTTAGACAGTTTGAACAGTACCGTCTTCTAAATCACCGATTAAGCAACGAGCAAATGTCAATGTTAGACTACCTAGCTCTATATCATCTGCTTTTTATTAAGGCTGTTTTGCAAGGAATGCAAGAACAGCTAGATAGCGAAAACACCTAGACTACCTACTGTAGCCTGTAAAGTAGTTTAGCTAGCTAACGCAAGAGCACCTGCTTCTCCAGTTCTTTCAATAGATATTATATAGACGTTAGCAATAGGCTAGACTGCTATTCGTTTTCTGGCAATTTTTTTCGTAAGCTTCCCTTCTAATGCCGACTAACAGCTAGTCTCTAGCTAGCTAGAGTCATTTGCTAATTAAGGTATGTTGATGTGATATTTGAAACGTATTTAGCTAACAGTGGACCCCTAGTGCAACACAAGAGAATGTTCATTAAAATGACATGCTGCTACTAGGTATTTCAGGACATACTACTCCTACCGTATGTCTGGGGCGGCGTTTATTACAAAATGTTCATTTTTGGTGTGGCGTTTAAATGAGAGCAGCGTTTAATTGAAGAAACACGGTAATTTCATGTGCTCTTGGGGGCCCTCAGGTGGCCACGGGGGCCCTAAGCAGCCGCTTAGTTCGCTTATGCCTTGGGCCGGCCCTGAATGGAGGCTGCGTTGGAAATCGTTAATCAAACTTTTGTCAGCATTTTGAGTGGAAATTTCATTTGCATTTGTACAGGTGTATTCGTGCACGTCGGGCTGGCCCTTGCAGCGGAACGACAGTTTACTGGCCGCTCTGTCCATTCGCGCACCTCACAGTTGCGTATTGATCAGACAAGAAGACACGCTTATCAACTCTATTACTATTGATCAAAACAGAACGAGGGTTCGGCTGTAGCCTACTTGAAACATACTATTGAGAACATATTCGCTGACATGCATTGCACGCGTGATGAACACAGCTTTTTTTTTCGCAGACTTTTTTTTTGCCTTAGGCGCTCGGGATTTGTCATAGGCGCTTGGGAAAACGGCTTAGGCGCGCGCCCACATTTTCTCTATGCAGGAAAAACCCTGATAGTGCTCTACCAACAGTGTGCTATCTGGACTAGGCTGGTTGTTTAATAGCTGTTAATGTGGCCTGCTCAGAAATAAGAAAACTATTCCTGACTTTCTGTTTTCCTTCTGGCACCATCCATCTTGTCTATGTATGGCCCCTTCCCCACCTTCTTCTCCTCCTCTCTCTTCTCCCTCCCTTACTCCAGATTTAGGCAGATGTGCCAGTCCATTATTGCCCACAAGATGTTTGACTACATTGTGCTGGCCTTTATCTTCTCCAATTGCATCACTGTGGCCCTAGAGAGACCCAAGATTCTTCAGGGCAGCCTGGTACGAGGGTCGAAGCGGGTATGGTGAAGGGTGGGTGGGTGGCTGGTGATGATGAGGATGATAAAGATGAAGAGGATGATGGTGGAGATGATGGTGGTTAGGGGAATTATTGTGATGATGATAGTGGTGATGATGGGGAGGATTATGATAATGGTGGAGATGATGATGATGGTGGTCATTGTAACGCCTCTCTATCCTCCTCTCCCTCTTTCTTCTCAGGAAAGAGTCTTCCTTACCATTTCCAACTACATCTTCACAGCCATCTTTGTAGGGGAGATGACACTTAAGGTAAATACACTCCCAGTCATTCACTTTTCCGCAAAATACACTCCTAGTCATTCAACTCTCTTCTCCATCCTTGCCTCCCACCATCCTCTTCTCAGTCACTTCCTATCTCTCTCTTGTAGTGTTCAGTGTTTTCTGCTGTCTGTCCTCCCCCTCCCCCTCACTCCCTCCACTAATCCTCAGCAGTCTTCCTCCCTCCCTACTCTTTCCCTCTTGGCAGTCTATATGTCCCTCTCTAGACAAGCAATTAAGCAATGACATTAATTAGTGCTACTTTCCTCTCCCAGACACAGTCCATCTTTCCCTTCCTCCATCCATCTATCTCTATTCTCCTTTGGTACAAGTTCACCATCAATTATGAAACCCCCTTAATCCATTATTAACCACTCCAACGTCGGAGCGATGGACTTGTCAGACCCTGCTGTGTGTGTGAGTGTGTGTGTGAGTGTCTGTGTATGCGAGTGTGTGTACGTGTGTGTGTGGCCTTAAGTCTAGCCCCACCATCAGGTTGGGTATGTTTCATAGACAGCATGTACTGTCTACAGACAGTAGTTTGCATAATGTGTGTGTGAGTCAGTCTGTGTCGCATGTCTCGTTAGTGTCAAGACCCTCCAACGTAAAACCTTGTGTGACTTACAACTGCTGACAACTTTCAGCTGTCTCTCTCAATTCTCCCTCTTTTCTCTCTCTCTCTTGCTCTCTTTCTCTTGATCCTTCTCTTCCTCCCTCCCTATAGGTGGTGTCTATGGGGTTGTACATAGGTGAGCAGGCCTATCTGCGCAGCAGCTGGAACATTCTAGATGGATTCCTGGTCTTTGTGTCTTTGATTGACATTGTCGTATCAATGGCGGGCGGAGCTAAGATCTTGGGGGTGCTGAGGGTTCTCCGGCTGCTTCGAACACTGCGCCCCCTCAGGTAAGGAGGAGTAACTGCAAGGGTGAACTGAAATAACCTTACTTGTTGTGAGTTGTTGTGAGTTGTCTATAAATAATTGAATGAAGTTTAACTTTTTGGAATGCAGATGGATGGCTTAATTGTTTTAAGTGCATCATCTGCTTTTCCCTTGTCATAAATATCCTACCTTTTTAAATGTAAATTCTACATTATTCCTTCCCTCCTTCCCTCCCTCCGTCCTTCTATCTTCCTCCATCCCTCCCTCACTCCTTCCCTACTTCCGTCTCTCTTCCTCCATCCTTCTCTCCCCCCATCCCTCTCTCCCTTCTCTGTCTTCCTGCTTCCCTCTCTCTTCCTCCTTCCTTCCTTCCCTCCTTCCCACTCTGTTCCTCCTTCCCTCTCCATCTTCAGGGTGATCAGCAGAGCTCCAGGTCTGAAGCTGGTGGTGGAGACCCTCATCACGTCTCTTAAGCCTATCGGCAACATTGTCCTCATCTGCTGCGCCTTCTTCATAATCTTCGGCATCCTTGGGGTGCAGGTACCCTCAACCCCTCTGTCAACCTTCCTCCCTCCATCTCTCTTTCTACTGGTATCTCTCTGTAGAACTTCTACACCTGACCTCTTTCTGTCTCTCTCTCCCTCTCCATCTCTGTTTGCCTAATCTAAGAGTTCTCTTTCTTTCTGATCACCCTCCTTTCCCCCACATAGAAATGTCCCTTCCCATATGTCCCCCCTCTGCTTTTTTCTCTTTTTCAAGCCTCTTTCCGTCAACGCCCTGACATTTCAACCACTGAGATGTTTGTCATCCCCTCCATCACACCCATGTCACTCCAGTGTCGTTATTGACATCCATCACCGAGGAAGAAAGCTCCTCCTTTCAAACCACATATCCGCTCCAACATTGTCCTTTCTCTTGTTGACAGCTCTTCAAAGGCAAGTTCTTTTACTGCTTCGGCATAGATGTCAAGAACATCACCAACAAGTCCGACTGTTTGCAGGCCAACTACAAATGGGTCCATCACAAGTACAACTTTGACAATTTGGGACAGGTCAGTGTGTTGTGTTGTAGAGGTTGCTTTGACACGTTCTGTCAATTAGTGGACAGAGGTCAGTGTATAACTGTGTGTGTGTGTTTGTGTGGGGGTATGTGTGAGGGGGTTTGTGTGTGTGGGTGGGTGTGCGCATTTGTGTGCGTTCTACCCAACAGGCTCTGATGTCCCTGTTTGTGCTGGCCTCTAAAGATGGCTGGGTTAACATCATGTACCATGGTCTGGATGCCGTAGGAGTGGATCAGCAGGTGACCTGCTTAACATCTAGCTGTACAACCTTTAACCTTTAAGCTATTTTACATGCTATATCATAGGTATCTTATCAGGAGGTACGGAGGTAACAATGAGTTTGGATACACTTTTGCTGCGGATTCATGTTATTGCTGTATAGTTTTGAATAGTCAATTGACACAATTGACATTCTCTCAACACCCCTTCCATAAACCTACCCTGGTACTCATAAATCATCTCCCTCTAATTCAACTCCCTTCCCTTCCTCCTCACGTTCCTCTCCCTTCTCTCTTCTCCTTTGTTTTACTCCTCTCCTCTTCCTCTCTCATCCCCTGTTCTCCCCTCCTCTCCCTTATCCCTTCTCCACCCTTCCCCTCCTCTGCTCTCCTCTTCCTCTCCCACTCCTCTCCTTTCCCTCCAGCCAATTACCAACAACAACCCCTGGATGCTGCTCTACTTCATCTCCTTCCTACTCATCGTCAGCTTCTTCGTGCTCAACATGTTTGTGGGTGTGGTAGTGGAGAACTTCCACAAGTGCCGTCAGCACCAGGAGGTGGAGGAGGCCAAAAGGAGGGAGGAGAAGAGACAGAGGCGCATGGAGAAGAAGAGGAGGCGTAAGAGATGGAGGGAGGGAGAGAGGGGGGAGGAAAAGAGACAGACGCATGAAGAACAAGAGGCATAGGGGGAAAGATGGATGCAGGGATGGGAAAAGGATAAAGATGGATGGATAGAAGGAATGTGGAAGACACTGCATGGACGGAGGAGGAGGAAGGAAAGAGAAGAGAGGGATGGCAGGACGTAGTCTTTGTGTAGAGTAGAATATATGATGGTGGTTGTAGGAAAGTGTGTGGAGAAGAGTAACTTGTGTGTATGTGTATGTATATATGTTTATGTCTGTATGTGTGTGTATGTGTGGTTAAATGTGTGTGTGTGTGTTCACAGAGGCCCAGAAGGTCCCCTACTACGCCAGCTACAGTCATGTACGTCTGATGATCCACACCCTTTGTACCAGCCACTACCTGGACCTCTTCATCACCTTCATCATCTGCATCAACGTCATCACCATGTCCCTGGAGCACTACAGCCAACCACACGTAAGACAGAGAGAGCCAGAGAGAGAGAAAGGGAGAGAGCTGAAAGTCATCTCTCATCAGAGAGTGTTTACACTTTTGGGAACATGTATAAGTCATTTGTATGTAGAAATAGCAGCTATAGATTGGTGTGCTATAAGGTTAGGTTTGTATGTATGTGGTCTTATTTACCGAAACAAAGTCCCTACAAGGATAGTAAACTATGAAGAATTGGTTTGGGTTAGAATTACTGTTAGGGTTAGAATTAATTTAAGGGGTAATATGATTTTGAATGGGAGTGAATTGTTGGTCCTCACTAGGATAGTAAAACAAACCTGTGTGTGTGTGTGTGTGTGTGAACAGTAGAGGTGGGGGGGTTGGATGTGTACTCATGAGCATTCTACTCCAACTTGTGTTTAGTGTGATGTAAAGTGTCAGTCACTTCTCCTAAAGTTGAACAGTTGTGTGGTTAATAACTGGTGAGTAATCACTGGTGTCGCTGTGACTCTCTATCTTCATATGTTTCTGTCTTTTTCTCTTTCTGGATGAATATATTGCATTCTCTCGCTCTCTTTCTCAGAGTCTGGATCTGGCGCTGAAGTATTGTAATTATTTCTTCACCTCCACCTTTGTGCTGGAGGCAGTTCTGAAGCTCATAGCCTTTGGATTTCGACGCTTCTTCAAAGACAGGTACACACCGTGTGTGTACTGTAAGTGTTTGTACGTATGTATTCACAAGATATATGCAGGATAGCTCATCGTACCTTGCTCTGTGTCTTGTAAGTGGTTTTACTCTGGCTGGGAGCACATCTTTTCTCCACTTAAAGTCAGGGAACATTTTGCAGTGGAGGCAGGAGAATCGGTACTCATGTAAAAAAGAAAAAAGTGTATGTCTAATTATCCAAACGTGAGCTTGCTATTATGTGTTTTACCAGCCTGTGTTAAAAATCCTCCCGAAAAACTACGAATCCCACAGTTCCCAACTCCCCATGCCCATGCCCATGACTCCTCCCACTGAGCAGTAAGGTGTTGCAACCAAGCCCCTACCCCTCGCTCCTCGGCTTGAGGCAAAGGCCCCAGTTAACTCAAGTCAACATATCCAAAACTATGTCACCCCCCCCCGCCCCCCAACATTTTTTTTATCTTGAACATGGCTCACACTACTAGCTTTTTCATTGAAGAATTTTAGCAGATTTTTGCTACATTTGAAACCAATCCAAAATGGGTAATCTAGCACCCCATTTATTTGCTTACGTCAAGAAAAGTTGCCTGGAACTGTGGTTGCGGGTACAAATATCTAGATGTACAACTGAGCTGAATGAGCACAAGAAAGGGTGAAAAGAAAGAAAGGGAGAAAGGGCTTGCTAATCTACTGTAGCCAGTTTTACAAATGGTTGCACACTTACATGACGGTTGTTTATAGAGTTTATTCCCATTATTTTAAAGCAGATTTAACAATTTTGTAATGAACACTATTACGTTCATGAAATGACAAATGTAATTATAGCCTAATATAATTAGTGATATCGTGGCATGTCAAGGCGGCATTATATATACATAATAGTAACATATATAAGTCTATGTAACTTAGCTTGCTTTGCCGAGCTAGAACAACGCCTGACGAGGATTGCGGTAACACCTAGGCTACACCTGAAAAGAGGGGCCTGAGGAGAGAGTTCTGGTTTCAGGGGCCTGAGGAGAGAGTTTTGGTTTAGACTTGTACCCCATTCTGACAGTTTTCTGACTTTACTGCAATGCCTTAGCTCACACGCTCGTATGACGTATCAAAGTATGACGTTTACAGCTAGTTGCGAGTGTGTACCAGCCTCGGAGCTAAGAGCATGGTGAGCCACTGTTCTGCACAAGACCAGACGAGGCGGAACTGAAAAGATGGCGCGGTCCACTACGCGCTCTCGCTTGCCTCACTGCGCTGCACTGAGCACTTTCCATAGAAATGAACGGGGACACCATCTTTAAAGAGCCGGTTCGCTTGGTCTACTGTATATAAGTCTATGGTTGCAGCTCCTCTCTATCCTGGTCTTCCATTAGCACCATTAATTCAATTACTCCCACAGTCCTTGGAATGCACCAAACTCGGCCCACGGCCGTAGAAACACACTCAGAGAATTATTACAGTATGTCCTACTTGAATTAATGCCCTAATTGTTTGCCTCTTCAGCTAAGTGGGTGTATTGAAACAAATACAGAGGAAGTTTTACATGTATTGCGGTTTCATTGGCATGGAGGCTATTGAATGGGATGTTGGTTACACAAGTAACATTAAGGGCCTCATTTACTAACATTGCGACCGCAGCTTAATCTGCGCCTTTGCCCAACTGCAAATAGCGCACGGTGTATTTCCTCATTTTGCGTGTTATTTATCAAACCAGATCCTCGTCTGGCAATCAGCGCCTTACACCGCCCTTTAGTGTTAATTAGCGCGCCATTAAAAGACGGGAGAAATCGCCTGCATGGAATGGGTGATTCGAGGAAAAGAAAAAGAAAGTTCAGCGAACAGGAGATATAAATATTGGTTCATGAAGTTACAGCTAACATTAACATGTTACAAGGAATAACTAGAGAGGGTAACATTTCTGGGGAAATTGTAGGATGTGCTTGCTTGCGTCGGTTGCAGAGGCTCAGTTTTTTATGAAATTTTTACAACTGATATTTCAGTATATTTTATACAAAAATGCATACTTATTATTTATAAAGATTACATAGATTTAAAAACATGTCTTTTTGCTGCTCATTTACAACTCAAAATACTAAGAGTAAAGTGTAGAATTAAATAGTTGTCTTCTCATTTCCCCTGCAAGAGGGAATGGTGATCAGCAGCCTTCATAGTTGAATCAAAACGAATACATTTGGCAGACCTGTGTAAAAATTTACCTAATCTCTTAAGCGTCCTTTTAAGTTTTTCCCTTCTCGTGATATTTTCAGGCATTTAACCTACTCATATTGCATTCATTCATTAATAAAGAACCCCCTTTGAAGATTATTCCAACAACGACGTTACCGGCAGTAGCTATCTCAGATGGACTGGATTAGCTGAGATTAGCTATCTCAGATTGGACTGCCAATGGAAATTAGCCTTTTGGATATAATTGGGGGCATTTACATTTTAATGTTTATGAATGTACACTGTCCCTCTTGATCAAATAAACAAATTGAAATGGAACCGAGAGTCAAACAGTAGGCCAATATGCCACCAAAAACGTAAATAAGATTGACATTTATTTAGTGGAAAATTGCTCATTCATAAAAAGCTCACCGGTAGCGATCATTGTCAGTAACAACGCAAAATGCGATGTAGCCCTGTGTGGAGAAGTTGCCCCAGTAAATTGTACTACTACAGTACAGTACTAGACTACTGATGTGTTCGTCCTGGTAGCGATTGCGTTGGTTGAATTTGATCTAACGTTCCGTTGTACGGTTTAAGATGAAATTAATCATTTTCATGACAGATTGACAACGTTTAGGGTGTGGCAATGAAGTTCAGGTTAGTAGTCAGATAGTTTCACCTATTGAAAGACTTTTGATTTAAGTAAGGGGAGTGCCGAACATGTTCTGTCGCCGTTTGACTTCCTAAACAGCTGTGGAGATGTTTTTGTTGGCTAATAGTGTGTCTCGCGTAGGCTACAGCGTTGCAGTGAGCTACACCGATTTGAAACCACTAATGATAATTTCACCAACAAATCGTTTACTTGTAATTTAATGTCATAATAAATCCTACAACGAAAATGTATTTGTGAGGAATGTTTATTTTAACGATTGAAAACAGATGCATCATAGGCCGCTGTAGTATGTGTTGCTCGGGCAACAGAGGCTAGTGTCATGATGCTAATGCTTCAGTGAAATAGTAGACTACTGTTTCCGAAAGTAGATGTACTTCCTTATATCATCTTATATTGTACATTACACTTCACAATTGTGTTTCATATCACAAAGTAAAATGAGTAAATAGTTATCACCCTGGGCTGCGTTTCCCGATAACGATGGATCGTAGCTGTTACGAGGGTTCTCTACGATCAAAATAACGATCCATCATTATTTCTTACGTGCGTTTCCCGAACATGCTCTTAAGGAGAACCATCGTACGTGTCTCTTAAGTTGCACTTAACAAGACGCTGTCCATTGTACTGAAATGTGATTCTTCTGACGCAACTTTAAGACTTAAACATTTAAACGTTAACCAAAATATTTGACGAATTACGGTACACAAAAAATATTTTCTGTCGCTACAGAAAACTTATTTGAGTACTTTTCAATGTACATTGTATGATGCTACATGAAGGCAAAGACAATAAGGTGAACGTGCAAACTATGCTGCATCTGAGTTTTACACCGGTGTTAGGACCCTGCAATCAGCGACACAGGATGCTAAATACCAATAGGTCTTGGAAATTAAGTGGGCTTGTCTCCAAATTGAGGTGAGGAAGCTCTTGTTTGAAGAGATGAAGTTCACAAGGCCCTCCATTTCTGTGCCTATTCTTCTTCCCAATCAACAAGGTAGTGTCAAATTTAGGTTACCTTATAGCCTAAGCATACAATGTTTATTTAAATTAAGTAAAGGCTGAATTGTGTATTGTATCATATATTCAGTGTTGCCTGTCCAATCCTTACATGTTTACCTTATAGATCCATGTGAGGAGCAGGAGCAGGGAGAACAAACTCCACTAAAACAACTATTTCTCAAATTACTTGGTGCCTTGGTTTTTAACTCTTCTTGGTAGGCTACTCCACTTTCCATAGGCAAATATATATATATATGAGTCCTATATTTACTACTTGATTGAACTACAAGGTTAAAAACCATGCATATAAATGTTATCACACATGGCATGTCCCAGCTAGCAGCCTAAATAATTCAATGTACAAATACAAGCATCTCAATCCAACATATTTACTGTCTTATTTTCTAGTGCTGACTATATCTACAATCTTGCATAGGCCAACAGCTTTCCAAGACCATGTTTGCAATCTCATAATTCTCACATATTGGCCACAAATGACATTGTGACAAATGACAAACACATAAGTAATGAATACCCTGTCTTCAACATGGAATCATTGTTTCTGACATGAATAATCAACTCTACTTTAATTGATGGTTGATCAATTATACTCATTATGAGTGTAAGATATGTCAGATGACATCATGATATCATGCTGCTCATGAACCACATAGAAGCAGACATGCAGAGGCTAACAAGGAGGTCCTTTGCACTGACCCCTGCAACCCAACTACTGACAGTGTTAAGGTTCTATGCCACTGGCAGTTTTCTGGAGGTTATTGGAGATGGACATGGGCTCTCCAAGGCCTCAGTGTCAAGATCTGTGCAGGCTGTCACAACTGCATTACTTTGCCACATCCCAGACCACATCCAATTCCCACAACCAGAGGGGACAACTCTGCGGTGCAGGACTTAGGCTATCTTCAATGGCTTTTATGATTTTTGTATGAGTTTTCACTCCCTCCGAGCCCCTTCACCCTGTGTGACTTCCCAGTCAACCCTGTGGAGTCTTTCCATTTCCTGGGCGCCACCATCTCCTAACATCAGGCTCGGCCCTGCCACCAGCCTCTTCATCAACCAGGCTTGGCGTGCTACCAGCCCTATAATTCTAATAAACATCTTCAATGTTCAATTGTTGTTGTGTTATTGTACTTGTAAAAGCGTTACGTTAATGCATTTCTAGTTACTATTGCACATTACAACAGCCATATTTCAATTTTATAGTATTTTGAATAAGACTGACATTTGTTTTTTAAATACCTTCATTGCATGTGCCAAACCCACCAAATCTAATTATTTTGTGTAACCTAAATTTACTTGAGAATAAACCGGATTCTGATATTTTTTCGGCACTTAAACTTGTATGGTTCACTAAGAAATATCCCAGTTCCAGCGTAACTGCTGTAAAAAGAGAACCAAAATAATCTTATTTTCCATCGGAAGTAACTTTCAGCATTAGTTTAATGTAGTTTTCATGGTCGGCCTACGTGTGTCTCCACTGAGTCTCTGTGCTACGATGCACTTAGCGATCTACGACTGGTCTGGAGCTCTCGTTAATCTACGACGATTTTCAAGTGCCTCTTTAGCTACGATGGTTTCGGGAAACGGCCCGTACAACTAAGATCCATCGTACGATGGACTCTACGATCAATTTAGGCTTACGATGCTTTCGGGAAACGCAGCCCTGGCCTCTTTGCTTGTGGCGTTTCTGCAGCTGCCTTGCAGTAAAGCTATAGTTGGGTGTGCTTTGCCTTCGGCAAGGGCACAACCTTTGTTCTCTCACATATATATTTATTGTGAGAATGCTGTTAAGCATTCTCACTATTGTTTTCCTGTTTCTCTTTATTATTCCAACTTCTTAGTTCTTCCGTAGGTTTTTTGGCCTTTAACTAGTCCTGCATACTTTCACCGATTCCTACAGTTTTGGTATCAAAACGTTCAGCTCCTTCAGGAGATGTTGGCTATGACTTAAAACATTAAGGTTTTTGTGCAAATTATTCTCCCATTAAAAGTAATGGTAAATCCTTTCAAATCATTAAAAAAGCTTCCTCCTCTTTCAAACTTAACTACTTCAGCATACTTTCAGCTAGAGACACCATTCAACCTTTAAAATGTTCACAAGACATTCAGCTATTCCCAAATGATTCAGCTTTTTCAAATATTCAGCCAATTTTGAATTATGACAGTTTGAAATACATTACAATGTTTGCTCCTTCTTGATTTTTATGAATGAGCAGCAAGCAGAGTGGCACACTCTGCTGCCTGCTCTTTTTCTGATATTCAACTAAATTGTCAAACAAATTCCTCTAACAAGAGGACAACAAATTCCTCTAACAAGATATTAAATATGGATCTCACAGCACCACTACTTAATTCACTGATGTTATGCAACATCTTTTTGTATTTGAAGTAAATTATTTCTTTAATTTTCTGTAGGTGACAAAACTTTTGTCTTGCCAAAATCTGACCTTTCTGTGTTCATTAAATGATCAATCTTTCTTCAGTGAAGCAAATTTATTTTAGTATATTAAACATAATTTGGGAGGGTTTTAGCTTTCATATGAGCCATTTCTAAAACCAATTGATTAATTAAGTCAGCTTATAAATAGTTGTTTCTACAAAATGGATAAGTGACAAGACTTTTGTCAGGGACTGTATATTGACCAGTGCGCTGTAACAATGCGTTGAGTACCTGGGTGAATATTTGGCTGAGTGAAGGCTGTGATATACCAACTGCTGATTGTTGTGATCCCGGCTGCCCGGGAAGTGACAGGTGAACCGAAATGCAACACTCAGATGCTGATGTGATATGAACCAGGTTTATTGTAGCCAAACAGAGAGTAATGATGGTGAGGTCCGTGGATTCCAGACAGGAGGAAGCGGGGTTGGAGCCGTAGGTTGTGGATGGTGGTGTCTGTAGCACACAGGGACAGAGGCAAGTTAGTAATCGGGGTAACAGGTGTGTCTGGTTGGGAGATGAACTGGAAGATGTGAACCGGAGTGTTGGGGTATGTGACCTGGAACATAGACTGGACAGACACACACAAAACCAGGACTGGACAAGACAGAACATAACACTGATGCTATAACTGTTTGAAATTATCCTGATGCCAATATTTGCAATGTTGCCAGGACAACTGATGGTATGGAATGTGATCGCCGGGTCGGAGGTTCGATGTCGTCTCTGATCTGGTTAAGTAATTGTAGTATTGCATGGCTGGTTAACCTGTACCGTCTAATAATTTCTGGTTTGCCAAACTGGAAAAGTGTTATTCGTGTAGAAAAATTATCTCTGTGCGTTGCCTTTGTCTGTGTCTTCTCCTTGCTCTTATAACTGCTGCCATATCGCATGGAAGTTTCCAGATTCAATCAAAACGCGCTTCCTGGTTAAGACCTGCTTTTATGAGGCCGATAATTATCCCGCAAATTAGAGACGCACTCTCGCCAGGCAGTTTTAGTAAATACCACGGAATACTAAATTTAGGCGCACTTAACGCCTCTCCTCCCATCTCTTTGCGGCACACACCCACTTTCCCTTATACCCTCCCAGCAGCGGTAATTTGCGTTTTCACTCAAGTGCGCTGCCTTTGTAAATACGGTTTTATGTATTTACCCGCTATTTTACGCCTGAAATGGGTGCAATCCTGTTAGTAAATGAGGCCCTAAGTGTTTCAGGTATTGAGTTGTTTGGATTGAGTTGTGTGACAGAGCAAGAAAGAGGGTGTGTGTGTGGCAAGGGGCGGGGGTTTTTGGGGAGATAGATAAAGAGGGAATCTATCAGCCGCTATTGCAGAGCTCTTTGTCTCTTCAACACAGGCATGAGTTTTCTGTCTTCTTAAAACTGGGTCAGGGTATAAACGCACACATTTGCACTAGCAAATCCACAGACACAGGTGTTAACCCGCTGTGTTGTGCAGGTGAGTCACTAATGTGTATGTGTCTTATGCTGTCATAAGTTTGTGGGTATTTGTGTGAGTGGGTGTGTATGTGTGCGTGTGTGTGCATGTACATGTGTGTGCGTGTGTGTATGCCTCTGTTACAGATGGAACCAGCTGGATTTGGCCATCGTGCTGCTGTCAGTGATGGGCATCACTCTGGAGGAGATAGAAATCAGCGCTGCCCTGCCCATCAACCCCACCATAATCAGAATCATGAGGGTGCTGAGGATAGCACGAGGTACACACGCACACACCTGAATACACATACACATTAACACACAGTAACACACACACACACACACATATTCGCAAACTAATACACACATACAAATACAAACACAGTGACCTACATACCTGAATTCACACACCCACCTGAATACACACATACAGTAATACACCCACACAATTCACGTTTTCAGGAATGGTCAAAAGCAATGGTCATAACTTTATCTTTGCTCAAAACCTGAGAGTGTATGAGCAAGTGTGTGTTTGTGAGTAAAAAAACGGACACATGGGAACGCCCTCGTCTACGTGGAACGCCCTCTACGAGCTCTCCTAGAACCCTCGGAAAGCCCCGGAGAGCTCGACGTGCACCTCCTAAATTTCCTAACTATCCGTCGTAATTTTGGATAGTTACGGATACCCCCTTGGCTGTGATTGGTCAGTATTAAGAACCGCTTGCGGTGGGGGCGGGGTTGCCGTGATCAACAAACAGAATCCTTTGACCGCTATTGCTGTAAATTTTTAGAATTCATATTTCAGCTAAACAGTACATGTATATCAGCATCTGAATTAAAATGTGACAAGGAATGGGCAGTGTAGTTGCTGAAAATGTGCTTATTTTATTGATGAAACGGCTAATTTGTAAATTTGCTACGACTTTTCGATAACCTAGCTAGCATCGCAGTGCAGCGCCACCTACTCTTCTGGCGGTGAATTGTTTTCAGCACCCACAGCCTACGGAGAACCATAAACAAAGTCTATCCGTCCGTATCCGTCCGCCCGCCCATCCGTAAACGGAGTCGGAGTAGCATATTTCGGCCTTTAGTGTGTGTGTGTGTCTATGAGTAAGTGTGTGAGTGTGTCTGAGTAAGTGTGTGTGTGTGTTTGTGAGTGTCTATGAGTGTGTGTGTTTGTGGAGCTATCTGTGACTAAGTGTGTGTGCTGGGTGTATATTTAGCAGCAACCTTTCTGTGGCTCATTTTCCTGTTTAGGGTTTAAATAAACCAGAGGGAATTTCCTAAATGCCCCCATTTACAATCTCACCCTCTGTTTCTCCTGGTTCTTCTCTCACCATACTCTTGCAATCTCTCTCTTTCTGTCTGTCTGTCTGTCTCGCTCTCTCCTTTTTTCCTGATGCTTTTCTCTATCTATTTCTCTCAGTTTTGAAGTTGTTGAAGATGGCTACAGGAATGAGAGCTCTGCTGGACACAGTGGTTCAGGCCCTACCACAGGTAGGTCATTCAAAGGCATGCACACACAATATTGATACGCACAGGAGTCTTGTCGGAGCTAATTGAGGGCTCAGACATTCTCAACACTGAGGTCAGGGAAGCCATTTTGAACCTTCAGTATCATGGACAGCACCTATACAGGCATACAGAGGATCAGAATGTAGCCGTGATGGAGAGACAAAAAATAAATAAAAATGAAATTTTAACATGGATTGATTGATGTAATGTGGAGAGAGGAGGAAGGGAAATATATATAGAGAGACAGACAGGCAGCAGGAGGATGAAAGGAGGAGGTGGGAAAGAACAGATCTCCCTTCTTTCTCTGATATTGATCCCTCGCTCATTAACACGGGGACCTGTGCCATATCCCAAGGGCACCAGGGAGGTAATTAACACTCTGGGTGATTAAAGAGGTCATCAGGCACTGTCTGGATGTTGGTGCATGCACGTGGGAGTGTGTGTGCATGCGTGTGTTTAAGAGAGAACCATATGTGTGTGTGCGTGTGAGAGCCCAATCTGAAAGAGAAAATCTTCCTCCACCTGCCAAGTTGCTACTCTGTAGGAGGAACAATGGGCCTCATTCTCTAACATTTTCTTAAGGTTCTTCTGAAATGTTTCTTACGGGCTTCAGAAAAACAACGTAAGAAAAAGACGTCCGCCAAATTCATGAACGCTTGAAAATGTGTTCCTACGCAGCAGACGTTTTCTGAGCTGTGCTCCCCAGGAAGAGTTGTCTTAAGTTGAAAGCGCGTCCTCGTGCTCCTGAATTTGCATACATACACGCCCGACAGCTCCTTATAAGGGCACGCAACAGCAGTGACGTGGGCAGTCAGAATCGACAAAATTAGGAAAGCAACAGGAACGCACGTTATGTCCAAGCGAAAATCAATTGTGCCATATTGTAGGCCTAGGGTGCACACTCGTCCCTTTAAATAGGTCGAGTGATCAGTGATAATTGGATGGCCTGGTTGAATTTATATGATGTTCAAGTCCAAGTGCAAGTTAAAGGTTTTATTTGTCACATACAACATCATACCAGTAAGATGAGCAGTGGAATTGTTCTCCACTGGATCTAACAGTGTGCACACTAAGCAAGGTCAATTATTATAATTATTTTAATCCGAGGATGTCTGTAGAGTTGATGTGAACGCAATCACCAACGATTTCTCACAAATTCATTAACACTTCTAACACGGAGAGTTTTCATGCGATTCCCCTTGTGGTTTTTTAAGGAATCGCATTTGAGACAACTCTGGCTGATTTACGACTGCTATTTCGAGTTCGGAAAGTCTTCTGAAGTTAAGAACAAATCCCAGATGAGAAAACTTTCATGAATGCCAAATGTTTTCCTAAATCCAATTCAGAAGAAATTCCTTCTTAAATTCTTCTTAACTGCGTTCGAGAATGAGGCCCATTGTTCTGACTATTTTCAGATTGCTTGACTAAAAATATTTTAGCATCCTTTTCACTGTTAAGAACTATAGCAGGTACTATAACAATTCAAACTTTGATTTAGATATTTCTTAGTAACTCCTTAATGTCAATCTCTTTAAACAAGGTTTAGTTTGAATTGTCTGATGTCTGTTGAACATCAAAGGTGAAATATTTATTTTCATCCAGACACAACTATGACCTTTGAGAACACAGTATGCATGTAAAACATGCCCCCCCTATCTTTAGTTGTTGAATTTGTCATATTGTTCGCTCAAGTTGTTTCACCTACAAAGCTTTGTCATCTTTTTGGCAAAATGATTTCCTCTTTGCTTGATGGAGAAACAGTGGGTACAGCCTAGGCAACACTCCCAGCAGAGTTGTGCTGTGATTGGGAGCATAGTGCACAGTGTGTCATTGACTCTGTGAGGTTAGCTAGCTCGAAATGGGATTGTGTTTGCCCCGAGTGTTTACAAAAGACTCCAGCGTACAGGTCCATTTAGAAAAGGCGTTTCTGGTGTGTTTTGGGCCCCATCCAAAAACACATGGTCACACTAGCAGTTAGATTACGCTAATGTGCTATTGTTAACCTGCCTTGTCTGGCTTCTTCGCTGAACTTGGTCAGTTTTTAGAATACTGTGTATTTCTGTGTTTGCTTGTGTATGTGTGTGTGTTACAGGTGGGTAACCTGGGTCTGCTCTTCATGTTGCTGTTCTTCATCTATGCCGCGTTGGGGGTGGAGCTGTTTGGAGAGCTAGGTGAGTCACCTGACATCATCCACGAATCAGAGTGCCAGAAGCAGGTATCTTGTGCTAGGCGTTTCCAGGCTTGGTGACTGACCAATCCAGTGAAAGGAAGACATGTTAGCGTCAAACAATCTTCCAAGGCTTTCAATTTGTGTTCCTCACATTGCTTTCAATAATCCCCTCATATCACTAGACACCAAAGCAACAGAATTGAGAAACTGTTCAAAATCAAATCCAATGGTATTTGGCTCCAGCAGCCAAGATGTGTCTAGAATGGGGAGTCAGGTGGCTGAGCGGTTAGGGAGTCGGACTCGTAATCTGAAGGTTACCGGTTCGATTCCCGGCTGTGCCGATGACGTTGTGTCCTTGGGCAAGGCACTTCACCCTACTTGCCTCGGGGGGGAATGTCCCTGTACTTACTGTAAGTCGCTCTGGATAAGAGCGTCTGCTAAATGACTAAATGTAAATGTAGAATGTTCTACAAATAAGAAGCGCATCTTCCAACCTGTCACACTCCTCAGTATGTTCCAGTCATCGCCAGTGGCTATCTCTCCCTATCGGAGCTTGAGTAAAGGATTATAGCCAAATGTAACTGTAATTTTCTTGACAATGTTCCAGAGATTATCCTCGCCTAAACCTGGGGACAAATATAAGTATATTTTCCTTGTGCTGCTGATTCATTTGCTGTGTCCACAACCGTTGAGATGTGCAAACACTCATTTTGAGTCGGCTTAGTGACCTGAGAAGTGGGCAAAAATTGCTATATATTCAGATGCTAAAATAGCATCTGAATAATGCGCCATTGACTTTAGACCACGTTTTTCCTGGTCAGTGGCGGAATTGTTTTTCGGAAACTGCAAAATAGCACCAGGGAACGTTTGCGCCGGAACACGCCTCCTTTTTCGCTGAACCGCCCACGGGAGCGCAAGGTAATTTCGACGTGCGTCTGTGGAGGGAAAAGTCCGCTTTGCGTCGAGTGCAAACTAGGAATGATACTTGCGTCGTTGACAAAGTCAATTGCGCTGGGTGCAAGATCGGGCCCTAAATGTATTTCTCTCTAAAGACCGGGGACGCGTCACTCTCAAACTCAATCCATCTAACTTTCCCTCTTTTTTTCTTTCCCTGTCCTATCCTGTTCCTCCTCCAATTTTCTCTCTGTCTCTCACATGTCTCACCTCCCTTCTGATCCCTTCACCTCTACAGTATGCAACGCAGACTACCCCTGCGAGGGGATGAGTCGTCACGCCACCTTCGAGAACTTTGGCATGGCTTTCCTCACGCTCTTCCAGGTCTCCACCGGGGACAACTGGAACGGGATCATGAAGGTATCTCCTGTTCCGCCTCGTCCTTTATTCAAAACATCTCAAAACCACGTATGTCCTGTGGACCTGTGGTAAACACAAACAAAACAGGAAGGTTCCCTTACCTTCAGAAATCACTTCAAAACAGTTTAGTGGCTCTGCTGGTTCTAGCTGGATCGTTTACTTTATATAACATTTTATATTGTACAGTATTGTTAGTATTTTGTTGTAAATGTTTTACATTTCTTAAATTTTATATTTAAGGATGGCAGGGTTTCCCGCAGAAAATGTGTTAGTTAAGGTGGTAGGGTGGGGTTTGCCGTCAGACCGGGGGGAGGGGGGGGGGGGTCTGTGTTCTGCAGAGAAGGGAGACTGGCGTTGGTCACGGTTTGGAATGGAGAAAACAGGACAGAGTAACACGGTGGATATCGCTATATTCTTTTTCATTTTTTATTTTTTGACGAGGTGGCAGGGGTGTGTTGCTTAGGCGGCCGCCTTAACTGAAAAGTGCTGCGGGAAACACTGGATGGTACACACAAATGTTCTTGTTTACTGTATGTGTCACACTGGTGACACGGTTTAAATTGCAGGTTCTGATCCTTGGTCTACAGTCACACCAGTCAAGAGACAGAGGATACAGAAAAAATAGGCTTTAATAAATCAAACCTAGCGTCTTTCTGTCCTTTAAAAACCAGGGGGTGTCTCTCGTAGTGGTCCTTTGGCATATGCCAACTCTATTAGTCGCCGCTCCCGGTTCCGTCCTCTGCATATGGGTACTTCCTCTTCGAGCCGTAGATATTCTGGATGCAGTAGGTTCGTCGGACAGCCAAGCCGCAGTTGTGACCCAGGAGTCTAGTTGCAGGCAGCGGAATCCAGCTGGTTGCCTCCTCCTGGGCCTAGTTGCGGGCAGCGGAATCTGGCTGGTCCCTTCGTCCGATCGATTCTGGATGCAGTAGGTTCGTTGGACAGCCAAGCCACGCTTGTGACTAGGGATGCACCGAATCCAGATTTTTGGTGTTCGGCCAAGTACCGAATCCACTGGTTAAGATTCGGCCGAAACCGGATACCGAATCCTACTCCCATCCTCAGTCCATTAACACAGTAAACACATTAATGAAGTAAACAATGTCCACAGCAGTGTATTTTTCATTTTATTTTAACTGTAAAAAAAGAAAAGAATAGGCAACATTATTCCAGGAAGACAAGTGGGGAAAAAACAATTTTGACAAATACCATATGCCTATGTTTACCTATCTTAAGATCCAATCAATATCCAAAATATTAGCCTTTTAGATTTCTAGAATTTCTTTCGGATGTGTCATACGCAAATGTTTTAACAGCGGAGATGTTGTGTATTGTTTAGGGTCCTTGCCACCACGAGACAAATCGGCATTGCAAATTGAACATATAGCTCGACTTGAATCGCATTGTTTTTACTGAAAGTACTGCCAAACAACACTTCTGCTCATGAGTTCCATTTTCACTTTCAGAATCAGAATCAGAATTGGATTTATTCGCCATGAAAGTTTGCACAGACAAGGAATTTGCTTTGGCAGGAAGGTGCATACAATAAACATATAGGGACCTAAAATTTAAATATGTGGACTATCTATACTAAGGGTATTATATTTAAATAAGATATACAATAAAAAATAAGATGTACAATAAAAGCTCAAATATAAGTTGCCAAATTTACAATATAAAAATACAAATATTACAAAAAATACAAATGTACAAGATACAAGAGAAGAAACTGTTTTTGTGGCGTGAGGTATTGGTCCTGATACCTCACGCCACAAAAACAGTTTCTTCCCTTCCGCTGTTGGCCTCTTCAACAAGGCCAAGGGACCACACTGACAATTGACTTCCTGCTAAAACACTGCTCTTGCACTGCATTTTGCAATGCAGTGCAGTCTCTCAGCCTTCGTCCGATCGATAAACGCATTGTTTTTCAAATGAAGCTCTTCCCCTTACATTTAGTTCCCGCTCCTTTTTAAAGGAGCCCCTTCTATTGGCAAACCAATCAGTGGAAGTAGTAATTATCAGAGCCATAGAAAAAGAGAGTTGCGACACGCTTTGATCTCGCCGACACGTGATCACGTGGTTCATGTAGCTCGCTGTAGTTCCAAAAAACCCCACTGCTGTCAACCAGTTTGAATGGTTTTCAATGAAGCTGGCCAACGGAAGTCGCTTTCTCAGGCAAATGATGAATGAAACAGGCTTGGTTAAAGAAATCCGATATTCTGGCAGACTCGTATCTACAAAAGGCAGTCCTCCCTGACGTGTTTGGTGTAGAATGGAGTGAAATACAACATTGTGAACACTCACTGCCAGTGAAACACAGGAAAAAAGCTAGAGCTTTTTTGTCACGTGGTTCCGGTAGCTCACTGTAGTTCCAAAAACCCCCACTGCTGTCAACCTGTTTGAATGGTTTTCGGCGGGACAGACAGCAGCACCATCTCGATTCACGGACATTTTCGGTATATTATCACATAATGTCAATTGGTTACTGGCAGTGATGGGCAGTAGCGTCGCTACTTGTAGCGACGCTACTAGCTTAACTACATTTGTCAGTAGCTTGGGGGTAACGTCGCTATTTACAAAACCAAGTAACTTTTCAGTAGCTAAGCTCTTTTATTGATCAAGTAGCGCAGTAGCGTCCTCGAAAGCTAATTTCTCCTGGACATTTCTGGTCCGGTGTTCGGTTCCGGTGTTGACAAAGCACTGAAAAAGCATCTCACATATCCCGTTCTGCAGTTCAAGTTACAACGGATCTCACGAGAGCTGAGTACAGCAAGGGCTGTCATCTTCTGATCTCCACTCACACAGCGCCTGCGCGGCCAGTCTAACTAGATAACAGCAAAATATTAAATCTTTGTATTCGCGGGCAAAATATCAGAACAGAAAAGACAGGATGGCAGAGAGCCCAAGAGCCGTAGAAGAGTCTGAACAAGTGACAGTGACACCGTGGCCATACTGAAAGTAGCTACTAATGTATCAAGCTACTTTTGACAGATTTTTTTAACTTAGCTTGCTACATTCTGGTAGCAGAGTGGTAGCTTCTGTGTAGTGAAGCTGAATTTATTGTAGAGTAGCTAGTAGCTTAGCTCACTACACATATCAAGTAGCTTGCCCATCACTGGTTACTGGTGTGTTGTATCATGTATGTCTGATACTTTATTAACATGTATGTATTACATGAACTTATAATACATAACGCAATATTGTGAAGCAGAGCTAGAAATGGCTATGCTAGCTACCATACTGTACTAGGGATGTGCATCTCCATCACTGAGGACGATGCGATACACATCTCGATGCACTGCCAACGATCCGATACATAAAAGCAACTACTAATGCGATACGATTCACCCCTATTGCGATGCAGTGCGATTCGACACGATTCAATGAGATGCGATGCAAAAGAATATGATGCTATGCAATTTAATATGGTACATAATGATTTATTTGTCAGACAGCAAATCATCAATTAACTAAACAAGTGAAAGGTTTACTTCACATATTAAACAGTCTCTGACAAAAGATAAAATAACATCAGGCCTGGACCTTGCCTTAAACCAGTCCTTCTTTCCTGTTGTCTGAATGTCAAAAAGGGTAAACTATTACTGGCAGTCACAAGCTGCTGTAAACAATCATAACACCACACACTAAATTGAACTCATACGTCCTACTTTAAGGTTTTTCTCAATGACTCAGCTATCTCTCGTCTTACTTTGTTGTACACAACAGGGATTTGTTTCTCGGAGAATAGCTTCCTATTCTTGCTAGGGGTACCGGTGGAGCTAGCCACTGACTGTAGCCATAGCTGAATCTGAGGCAGACGTCTCCACACAAATACCATGTAGCCTCTTCAGGTGACTACCTAAATTAACCGCGCTCCCTGTGTACTTTATAGCAGCACAACATATCTTGCCAATTGCATGGGTCTTGTCAAATTGCCCATCTTTCTTGTAAAATCCGAAGTGTTGCCAAACCTTGGATTTATTGCAATTCGTAGGAACGTGTAATTCGCCATGATAACACTCGCCCGAACACGCCTCCAACTTGCGCAAAACTTGGCCGAAAGACTTTACGAGAATCGGCCACTGACAGCAGTGGAGATGAGAGCGCGAGAGGAGGAATATATCTAAATATAAAATTATTGGTCACAAATCATTGGTCACATTTCTAAATACTAAATGGTGTTCGCCCACACACGATTCTATATAAATACATCGGATTATACCGATGCAAAAATGTTAGAAACGATGCATCGCGATTCATCCCACATTGTATCCGGTGCACACTTTTTTGATCCGGGCCATCGCATTGTGAGCTTTTATGCCGATGCATCGATGCGAACCAGTGAATCTTCCCATCCCTATACTGTACCAACTGTACTGTACCATACTGTACATACCAAACAGTAGCCTAATGAGGACTATATTGTTCCACTTAACGTTTAACCTTCGACTGTTGAAGTAAATGGGACTTGTTAAACGTTTTTTTATTCATCAGCCACTTACAATTTACCACATTAACAACACTTATATTTGTAGTACTTGATGCAAGTTGAATCTAACCATTATCACCAGCAACTGCTCAATTTAAGACAAGAAAGGAGTTTGGTAAATAGAACAGAATAAACAAGGCAACCAACTGCATTCAATAAAACATTTTATTGTACAATATGTCCAGTGTTCTTCCACTCCTTTTGTTTGTAGTGATCCGGTGATCTTCTGGCTATGATACATGTACAGCTAGCTAGAGTAAAAGTGTTGCTTACGTAGACCTACAGTCTAGCTCCAACTGCATTTAGAATCTAACAATCTTACGATAAACTTTAACTAAAGCTGGCTATATAAAATACCACTAATAACAATTGATATGTGGTGGTCGAAATATTAAAAAATGCAGGATTTTCGTGAATTTACCAGCTGCTTTAGACCCCTTAACCCTGTAAGACCCAACCCTACAACTTCAACATCACCTTTAGCTCTCCAAAAAATACATTTGCAAATAAGATTTCTTTGGAACGACCACATTTCCATAACCAATGGGTCCTATTGTCTTGCCTTGCAATGCTAATGGTTACATTTGGTCTTTCAAAAATTGTTATCGTTATCAACGTCAGAGATGTCGGTATGCCACTGCATACTTATGAATAATTATGTTTTTGTTTTTTTTATAGAATAGAAGTGTGCAGTGGCATACCGACATCTCTGACGTTGATAACAAACCAAACCGTTTCAAAATCGGTTGAAAATTTAGCAAGTTATGGTCATTTAAAAAGTACATGTAGCATCAACACAATGTTATGGGTGAGCGAGTTGACTGTAGCAAGATGACCGCCATGTGCGGACGTTCGACTCCGTTGTCCGGCAACGCGGACGAGACATCTAGGCTGTGTCTACTACCGCGCACTTGTGCACTTCGAGCACTGACTTTCAGTGCTTAGGGCGCTTACACTGACAGAACCAGCAGAATTCAGTGCACTGAAAGTACCCGGATGACGCACTGCAAACGGTCAAAAAATGCAGTGTACAACGATGGACACTACTCGCCCTAAACGGGCGCCATATTGGCTACGTAGCGGAAGAGGAGGAGCCCTTTCGGCAGCTTTTCATTTCATTTCTAAAATAATGGCGGACGAAATGACTCGCGAGCAGATTCGCCTTAGATTCGCGGGTGTCACAATCAGATTTGCGTCCGTCACTTCCCGCCAAGTGGTTAACTTAAGTGTTCCATTTGAGACAGCACTACTCAGCGACGGAGTGCACTACAGCTGTAAGTGCACTGTATTGCAGTGCACTGTGCAATATTCTTGGACTGTTCTTACACTGTTAATATATTCCTAATAGCTAAAGATGACGGAGACCAATTTACACACGTCTGCTTCTCTTTATTGCCACTCTCAGACTAACCACGCAGGCAACATACGGGGATTACCACATAACTAGATGGCACTGTTTAACTACCAATAAGATAGCAGGGTCTAGCTACACAGTTATAGTATCAATATACTACACTCCTCCCCCTTAAACTATGAAGTTCCCATTAACAACAACTCCCTTATTTATTTAATTTTAAACAAAACATTTGCTCTGGCAACTACTTTTCAGAAATTTCAACTAAATCATTACTGCCAACACAATCCATTAAAACCATTAACATTTTAGTCTCAGGAACTCTTTTTGTTTTCACATTTTCTTCATGAACAGGAACTCTTTTGTTTTCAGGAACAATGTTTCTCAGGAACTGACTGATCACAAGGTCAGTCGTTTAGGAGGTGCCCTCTCTCTCAGAGGGTACCTGCGCCCAGACACCTCAGGGGAAGTGGCTGCTCGGTTGGCAGGTGTCGCTGCCTTGTCACAGGCCACTGAGCCTGGTAAAAGTGTAGCAAGCCTCTCCTTCGCCTGCATCCGTGGCAATGGTGTAGCTTCAGGTGAGTACGGGCTCCCACCTACTGCTCCAAGTGTGCCTTTCCCCCCCAAATCCGCATGAACCACTGCAGGGTAGTCGTCGTCGACGTCCAACTGCTTATCCTGGAACTCACAGGTCTCAGGACTGGACGGCCGGTTGCACAGCAGATGGTCGATGTGGACTGTGCGTCGGCTCACTCCGTTCCACACCAAGTAAGTGACTGGACAGAGTCTCTTTTCCACCGTTCCTTTCGTCCACCTCTCCTTTCCTCCACGGAAGTTTCGGATCAGAACTGAGTCACCCACAGACAGATGTCTCAGCTTGGAGGCGGTTTGATCATGGTAGTCTTTCTGTTTTTGTTGTTTGGCTTTCACCACTCGAGCGAGATCTGGTTTCAGTAGGCTGAACCTGGTCCTGATCTGACGTTTGAGGAAGAGTTCAGCTGGTGGGCAACCAGTAATGCTGTGTGGTGTAATCCTGTAGGACATCAGGAAGTTTGCTAGCCTGTGCTGAATTGTTATGGTGACATTTTGTTTCTTCTCATCAAGCACTTGTTTCAGCAGTGATGCTTTCACTGTCTGGACTGCTCGCTCTGCAGCTCCATTAGAAGCGGGATGGTAGGCTGGTACCAAGGTCTGCTTTATGCCGTTGCTTTGCAGGAAGGTCTTGTACTCCTGTGAGGTGAATTGAGGACCGTTGTCGGAAACAATCTCCTCGGGAAGACCGTAGGAAGAAAAGATGTTCCGCAGCACCTCAATCGTTTTGGCAGCTGTGGTTGTTGCCATGGGAATTACCTCAAGCCATTTCGAATGACTATCTACCAACACTAGGAAGTGGTGTTGATCCTTCTCTGCAAAGTCAATATGTAGCCTCTGCCACACCCTAGTAGGCCACTGCCAGCAGTGTAGTGGTGCTACTGCTGGTAGTTTCCTCACACTCTGACAAGCATCACATTGCTGTACTGCACGTTCTATATCACTGTCTAACTGGGGCCACCACAAGTAGCTCCTGGCCAAGTTCTTCATCTTGCACCCTCCGGGGTGCCCTTGGTGTAGGTCATGCAGTAGTCGGTCTCGGTGTGCTGGTGGGATGATTACTCGAATTCCCCACAGAATGCATCCTTGTTCCACAGACAGTTCATTCTTTCGGGTGAAGTATGGTTTCAGTGTGTCATCCTTGACATAACTCGGCCATCCGGAACGAGTCAGCTCCAGTACCTTGCATAGGACTGGGTCCTTTAGTGTGCTCTGTGCAATCTCTGTAGCCTGCACGGGAAGCTCATCAACTAATGAGAAATAAAAGATACTGTTCTCCTCCGCTGTATTATCCTTTCCCTTCTCTGGCAGTCTAGATAATGCATCTGCATTTGCATTTTCTGCTGACGTTCTGTACTCTATACTGTAGTCATAAGCCATCAGTCTCAGCGCCCATCGCTGCATACGCAAAGCGGCTAGTGTGGGGATTTCAGACTTGGGTCCTAAGATGGCAAGGAGGGGTTTGTGGTCAGTTATTAAACTGAACTTGCGGCCATACAGATATTTATGAAATTTGGTCACGCCAAATATTATGGCCAAAGCCTCCTTCTCTATCTGACTATATTTACTTTCTGCCTCTGTCAGTGTGCGTGACGCAAAAGCGATTGGTTTCTCATCCCCATTTTCCATTATGTGTGACATGACCGCACCTATCCCATAAGGGGATGCATCGCAAGCTAATCTCAGGGGTTTCTTTGTGTCATAATGAACTACCACTGAGGTCTTCACTAGCTGTTCTTTTGCATTCTTGAATGCTGCTGCGCACTCTGGTGTCCATTTCCAGTCGACTTCTTTCTTTAGAAGTTGGTGTAGCGGCTGCAGTACGGTCGACAGGTCTTTCATGAAACGCCCATAATAGTTTAACAGTCCTAGAAATGACCGTAGCTCTGTGACGTTTGTGGGCTGGGGTGCATTTCCTATGGCGGAAACCTTTGCGTCAGTGGGGTGAAGTCCCTCTCTGTCAATCAGATGCCCCAGGTACTCCACCTTCTCCTGCATGAAAGTACATTTTGCCCTTTTTACTCTCACCCCGTAGCTCTCCAGCCGGCTCAGTACCTCCTCTAGGTTCCTCAGGTGCTCCTCTCTTGTTCTGCCCGTGACCAGTATGTCATCTAGGAAGCAGGTCACATGCTCCAAGCCTTGTAGGATCTGGTCCATCACATTCTGGAACATAGAAGGCGCACTGGACACCCCATATGAAAGTCTATGATAGACATACAGTCCTTTGTGAGTATTTACTGTCAAGTACTTCTCTGAGTCCTTCTCTAACTCAAGCTGTTGATAGGCATGTGACAGGTCTAATTTGCTAAAGAGAGTGCCCCCGGCCAGTGTGGCAAAGAGATCTTCAGCGTTCGGTAGTGGATAGTTCTCCTCCTCCACACTCTGATTTACCGTGACTTTATAGTCGCCACAGATACGAATTGACTTGTCTGATTTGGGTACAACTACTATTGGGGCGGCCCACTGACTACGTTCTATCTTTGAGATAATGCCTGCTTTCTCTAATCTGTCTAACTCTTTCTCCACTGCGTCTTTTAGTGCATATGGCACTGGTCTTGCCTTCCTTAAAACTGGCTTGGTATCTGGCTTCACTGTGATGCTGGCCTTAAACTCACGAATAGCGCCAGGCTCCTCAGAAAACACTGCTTTGTGTCTCTGCAACATTTCCTCTACGTCTGCGTTATTTCTGTCCCCTGCTGGTTTAACTGAGAATATGCTTGCCCAGTCTAGTTCGAAGTTTGTGAGCCAGTTACGGCCAAGGAGGGCTGGTCTGTCACCTTTTACTATCACAAGGGGTAAATCACCACTCTGGTTCCAATATTTTGCATTGACAGTCACTTGTCCCATCAAGGGAATGTTCTCACCGGAAAAGGTTGACAGCCGCACTTTGCTTTCTTTCAGTGGCAGATGAGAGAGATGCTTCTTATACACTATCTCAGACACAAGTGTTACAGCAGCTCCTGTGTCAAGCTGCATATCCACTGGAGTTCCTTCTAACTTCACATTTACTCTAATGTCCTTTTTTCCATTACCAACTGTATTGGTTGGGTACACTGTATTCATGGGATATGACTCAAACAGATCATCATCATCATCCTCATTTCCTGATGTGTCATTTGGATTGCTGTTTTCAGCCACATACTGTGTATGTCCCTGCCTACTCTTAGCTTTACACATCCTTGCTATGTGTCCAACTTTTGTACACTTGTGACATGTCTCTGTTCTGTACCTGCATACCTGCGCTGCATGACTGCTACCCCCACATCGGTAACACGTCTGGTGCGTTTCTGTTCTCTGTGGTCTGGAACCGTCACTTGCGACCTTACTTTTCCACTCGCTGGTGGCTGGTCTACTTTTCCACGCACCCTTGCTTGCTCTCTTCTGGTCTATGTTGTTCACCGCGGCAGCTCCTTTCATTTTGCTGGCAAACTCCATCGTATTCTTCGATGCCATTTCCATTGATAACGACAATTCACATGCTTTTGCAAATGTTAGCTTTTGTTCAGTAAGCAACTTCCTCTGAATAGCCTCCACCCTCAAACCACTAACAAATCTGTCCCTCAGTGCTTCGTCTAAATGAGGACCAAATTCACAATGTATGGACAGGTGCTTTAACACTACCACATAATCCGACACAGATTCATTTTCTTGTTGGTTCCTTTTTTGAAATTTAAACCTTTCAGCGATAACTAGTGGCTTGGGCTTATAATGGGACGTTAGGTTTCTGCTTAGCACGTCATAATCGAAGCTACTTGGTTTATCTGGTATGCAGAGGTTTTTTAACAGTCCATAGGCTTCTGCGCCTATTATAGACAGGAAAACGTTGGCCTTTTTTCCTTGCTCCACTTCATTGACGATCATCCATTGCTCGAACCTCTCGAGGTATGACTCGAAGTCTTCTTTACCTTCCTTGTACTCGCCAATGTTTCCGATGAAATATGCCATGCTGCCGTTAACTACACGCGACAGTCCACATTAGCTTGGCTCGTCTTGCTAGCAGCTAGTTCTCTGGTAGTCACGTTACTTTCGTGTAAAACAATTTTAAATTACTAGCTCTGCAACTGGGAATCCCTTTCCACTAAAAAGATATCCCATCCTCGTCACCACTGTAATATTCTTGGACTGTTCTTACACTGTTAATATATTCCTAATAGCTAAAGATGACGGAGACCAATTTACACACGTCTGCTTCTCTTTATTGCCACTCTCAGACTAACCACGCAGGCAACATACGGGGATTACCACATAACTAGATGGCACTGTTTAACTACCAATAAGATAGCAGGGTCTAGCTACACAGTTATAGTATCAATATACTACACACTGTATTGCAGTGTACTTAGTAAAGTGCGCGGTAGTAGACACAGCCAGTGTTTATATATATCTATGGCCATAACTCTACAAATATGCAATTCATTTCCGCCGGAAGTTATTTGCACAGCGTCTGCCGGTGTTAACACAGCATAGACAACATGTCTATGCTAGCTTGGGATCACGGTTCTACAACTTTAACTGGAGATGGCGTTACTCTCCCCCACCCAAATTCAGTGCAGAACTGGGAGGATAACCTGACGACATGGCCCAACATAACATACAGCAAGATTTGCTCATACTTCGTGCAATCCATGGCAATAGATGGCAAAGCAATGGACAGTCTGAAAGCCTCCGAGGCATACCAATATCTGCACAGCAACAAAGTTAGCATTGTCATGTCATACAAACATGATCGTTTTGTGTATCTGAAAGCAAATGTAGAGCCTAGCCAGTGTTTGAACAATGCGTGGCATAATGCTTGGGTGCTGGCAACTGAAGATGGAGAAGTAAAAACTGCGGGATGTACGTGTGTTGCTGGACCAGGGAGATCTTGTTCCCACTCAGCTGCGATCTTGTGGAAGGTAACTATATTATTTGACCATTGTACCCTAGGCCTATGTCTTTTTTATTGTTGGTATCCGAACTACATCATGTATTACATCATATGACATGTGTGCAGTGAATCCATTATATATGTATGTATCTAATAAACACCCAGTACTTCACCGGTTGACTCCTGACTCCTCAATTAGCATCCCGGCTAGGGGTGTTACAATATCAAGGTATTGAGAGAGCTGAGGAGCTGGAAGAACGAGAGCCAGAGCCGTTTGTATGATTTTAATGTAAAGCAAAATTAAAGTATTTAATGTTTAAATATAATTTGTTCCGCTTTATAATGTGCCCCTCTGATTAAAAACTGCCCCCCCCTTGGGCCCTGATCATCACCTGTCAGCTGTCCTTCGCATATCCACCTCAGACATTCAGCCAGATTTTGATGCATTTGCTCAAGCCCACTGGATTTCTCTCACAGAACAAAATGAACTGAAAAAAAGTATTGTATTTTGATCAAGTTGATCAATTGCATATCTTTAATCCTATTGCAAAACAACCTTTCAGTGTTTGTGAAGTTAGTTACAAATAAAATGAAACACTGATGTAATGATTGTTTTTGTTTTTACTGTTTATTACTTCTAAAGTCTTTTCCTAGTTGACCTACACCAAAATGTAAAATATTTATATAAATATTTACAGAATATCCTTATTCTTCTGATAACCAGTAGCAGCTAATCAAAATATATACTTTACTGCTTTTTACAATGGGAGAAAATGAATAGTGAGCAGAATTAAGTTAAAGTTATCGTTGATGCAGCCTTCTAACACATTTCAGGTTTCTCATGTGGCCCCTTGTAAAAATTAATTGCCCACCCATTGCTCTAGGTAGAAAATGCTGTGAGACAGGGAAAAACCGGGCGTACCTGCACAGACGGCCAGAACCAGTGGAATGCTGGGTCTAAAAGAAATGCTGGTCAGCGGAAGATGAAGTATGTGCGCTTCAAAAGACACAACAGGAAGGATCTCTACCAGCCGCCACCAACTTAACAGCCATCCTCTACCACTCCAGAACCGGCACAGGAGGTGACACGCTGTAGGACTCATGAAGAGTGGAGGAAGAACGCACTTGCCTCACCAATGGCAGAACTTTTCAATTGCCCTGGGAATAGCCTCCTGCAGCTCTGCTTTAATGCTAATACCTCCTCCATCACCGAGCCAACTCCATGTCCACAACTCCATCTCCTAACCCATGATGAGCACCACACACCACTGGCTTGTGTAAAATGCAGAACCTTCTATGATCATTACATTAACTTGTCCACAGCTCAGCTTGAGGAGATTGAGAAGGTTACAAAAGCACAGAGCAAAGAACAGGTCTGGCATGATGCGCGGAGAGTGCGCGTCACAGCAAGCACGGCTAGAAAGGTGCCCATTCGCTCAACCACGGCGCCTGACAAGTTTTTATCAGAACACTTACACCCATCCTTCCGTGGAAATGCCGCAACCTGTCAAGGAGCGGAGGGGGAGGAACTTGCAAGGGACTATTTGGAAACTCTGGGCAACAACATCGAAACCAAAGGCTTAGTGGTGTGCGAAAAGGAACCGTGGCTTGCAGCATCTCCCGATGGAGTGATGAACAAAGACATTCTGTTGGAGATCAAATCACCTGTGATGGGAAACAAGTCACTTGCAGAATTTTTGGCAACAAAAAACTGCGAAATCACAACTGTGGCAAACGGAGATAGGGTAGATTACCACATTGCCTGCAATGGTCCAAAAGGCTACTACATGCAGGTGCAAATTGGGATGCACTGCACAGGGCTTCAGCACTCCAAGTTGGTGATCTGGAACAAAACTGAGCACTTAGAAATAGAAGTACCCTACGACCAAGGCTTTGTCCAGGGGCATATCATAACGGGGCGTTCACACTGCAGCGACGCGATGCAGCGACGCAATGTTTTCCATTCATTTTCTATGGAGCCAGGCGAATCGCTTGCGTGGTGCATTGTGGGTAGCGACGCGACAGAGTTGAGATTTTCTCAACTTTATGCAAATGAGGAGCGATTTTCGCTAGCGATGGCCAATCGGAGTGTTTTCTTGTTTCTCGTAACGTAGCAACCATGGTAAACATTTCTAGCTTTCTAGGTTTCAAGGTGGAGGAGAAACTAATCGTTTGTGTGGCTGCTTACCCAGTCCTGTACGATACATAGCTGTATTCGTACAGAGATGTTAATTTTTTTTAAACCATGCAAGGGGCAAGGTTGCCGAACTTGTTGGTGCTTGTACTTTAAAATTCAGTCTAGTCACATTACGTAACTTCGTTCTGTGGTAACTAGCTAGCTAGCTAGCCCGGCTGGAACTCCCTATCGTATCGACAGATTAGCGGAGACTTTGAGTAATATAATAAAACGTTTTTTACACATGTCAACGTGTATGTCTATTAAACAGTTTTGTATTTTGTATATAAGTTGTATTTTGATCGATGTTGCGAGTACGTAAACCCAAGTCTGCACACTTGGCCATTACAACTACAACAGTGACTTTAGAGAACTACATTGTACATGAATCTGTTTGAAACGCCCCCGAGCGTGGTGAACTGTGGGAAGGCAAGCGATGGCAAGCGATTTGCGTCGCTGCAGTGTGAACGCACTGTAAGGCTGCGCACATTCTACTTTGCCCACATGCTCCCGAAAATTGTAGATGATTTTGTTGAGGGAAGGTTACAGTTCTGCAGAAAATATCTCAGCATTTTAAAACCAGAAGGCACTGCCTAATGTAAGTCATGCCCACAGGAGCCAACAGATGTTCGTTGTTGTGCAATATCTTAGTGTGCCTGCACTGTTTGAGAAAAAATTGTTTTATGTTCCTTAGTGCTACAATTTCTTTTAACACACAGTTCATTATTCATAGTAAGCTCATACTGTACATAAATAACACTGGATGAATTAATTGTTTTGAGGAAACTAAACAAATGGCTTCAACATGAAAAAATTGCGTGTTTAATCCTAACAGGTATTAAAAAGTAAAATACAATAGCAGCCCACACAATTACATCACTATGAAAAATATTCATGTATAATATCAAAAAATACAATGCATGCAGTATTTGTTGGGTTTATCTGTATTTATTGAACAACATGGCTGTTGGTAGACATGGACACAAGGCAAGATTCTAAACCTCATGAGGCACTCTGATCAGTGGACTCCTCAGGTTAACTATGCCAGCACAGATGGTTAAGATGTTGTCCAGTTTTGGTGCCATGCTGATGGGAATGGTCTGGGATAAAATCTTAAAGACCTTCAGTCTCTGGATTGCTCTTTCCACATGTATGCGGACATTGGCTACACGCCTGGTGTGCGTCGTCTCCTCATTGGTCAACTGATTGCGCTTGTAGGTAAATGCAGGGACGTTCAAACTGACCCTTCTCTCATCAAGCAAGTCTCGAATGGTGAACCCACGGTCCGCCATGACCTCATCACCAGCCCTCAGGTAGTCTAGGAACCCACTGTCCATGGTGATAAACTTATCGCTGCTTCTGCCAGCATAGGCATCAGATATAAACATGATTAGCCCATTAGGGGCCACAGCGACGAGATATTTCACAGTGTTGCGTGATTTGTACTGGCTGAAAGTGTCAATCCTTGAGTCGTGGTTTGTGGCTCTCTGCATGGCACTTTCGGCACAGTCGATGATGCAGGTGGTTCGAGGGTAGTTCCTCTGAAACGACAAGGGCATGGTGGCACGAATGGTCTCTCTTGGAAGCCAGGGGATCAAGACTTTGAACCGTTCACCCATCACGTCAATCCAGTGACTAATCACAGTGCTTGCCATGGATGTAGACACATTGAAGCGGTGAGCAATATCTCCTAATACTAGGTTTAGTTTTAGCTTCATCAAGGTCATCAGGATTTGGTCAACAACAGGAAGGGTAATTGATGTCTTACGGAAAGGCAACAACACCGTCAACAGGGTGAAAAATTGAACCATACGCATTCCTGTATACAGCCGGGACCTAACATCATCAATGACCGTGGTGCTAGTCACAGTAGGACCCACTTCTGCCTCGCACTGTGTGGCCTTGTCTACTTTAACAGACTGTGTTGCTGAACAGTACACATGGTCAATATGTGACAGATCCTCCCATTGGGTCTGGGCATCTTTAAATTTGGGTGTAGCAGGCTCGGCCTCACGGGCAGGCTGACAGGTTTCAGGAGCATCTAAAAAGGGGAAGAGAAAACATGGATGGAGCAAAATGAATGCAGGCATAGCATTAATCTCTCACTACAAACATCACAATGGCAAAATTTGTACTACAACATTGCACTCACACGCACACACACAACCATCATCACGACAACCTTTATGATGTAGACTAAGGCACACACACAGAGAGATACACACACACACAATTAATGATGTAACGTTAGCTATCGTGGGCATTGTTTGTTCCATTTACATTTGTCCCATCTCCAAAACAATCAACTGCCTTAGCAAAATACCGGTAGCAATGTTAGTGTAACTTCTTCATAATTGACACTAACAGTATTGTCAGCTTCATAGCTAAAGTTGCTGAACTTACCCTCAGATTCAAGTTTGCGTTTCTTTAACTGGGTGGAGGCAGTGGTCCGCTGGGTGAATTGACGCCTCTTTGGCAGGGGAGGGCGATTGTATCCCAACCACAACGATGGGAAAGGATTATCCTTGGTTGGCTTTTGGTCAACAAAGTGAAACGAACAAACAAAAAGGGTGCGAGGTGGTTTCTTAAGGTTCAATGCCTTCAGCCACGTCCTTGATTCCGAGTCGGTATCAGGCTTGCGGAAAAAATTCAACAAGAGCGCAAGGACCTTGCCTTTTCGTAGCTGGTTTGTGGTCGTAGCATTCTCGATCTAACCACTCGTTAAGTTGCTTTCTTGAGTTTTTGCAACCAACTACCGCACAGGTCGTTCCCGAACCACTTTTCTTCATGTTGTCCATTATATTTTATAGCTAGCAAAACAAACCCAGCCCGCCAGAACGGAAGTGAATTGCATATCGGGGAGCAGTTCAGGAAGTAGAGCGGAAACGGCTCAAAAACTTGTCTATGGCTCTGGTAATTATGAGTGATGGGGAGTTTGCTCCACCCATCCTTGTTGTCTCCAAACACTGCATTGCACATATCATAATACAACAGCACACAAATGATACCATAGTCACAGCAAACAATATGAAATCACCACAGCTAACAAAATCATCTCAAATCATAATCAAACCCAACTAAAATGTACTACAGAAATAGCAGACAACATAGGCTGGCCAACTGGCATCTGTGACATATGCACCTACCCACCAAAGTAAATTCCTTGTTTGTGTAAACTACTTGGCGATTACACTTTATTCTGATTCTGATCTGAAAAGGTTATTACATTAAATTATTAGATTAAATGAATTACTATACTCTTACACTGGAGCACTACTTAACAACAAAAGTGTGTGCTCAGCACTCTGCATCTGTTAAGACTTCCTTTCTACGGATGAGAGAGAGATGTGGGGGGGGCAGGACTGTGATAGAGTGTGGCAGGGACAGTCCTAAATCTTAAACACACACACACGTGCACACACACGCATGCATGCCTTATCAAATATAATATGCACAAATTACGCCTGTTTATACATTCACCAAATTTCCTATCAAACTGTAAGGTGTATTATTCATTCCGCGCTTTCTAAAATTCGCCAGAGTAGCCCACGTGTAATTCACCCATATCAGGTATGCGGTGAACGCATTGTGTGCCGCTACGCTGACACTGATTACACCCCATAATTGCGCACACAGAAACGCCTGCGAACACCTGCCGGCCTAGACGTACGAGCACACCTGCGCTCTGCAAGCTGATAGGCTGAAAGAAGCTACTCATTCTGACCCACTAGGCTGGACCTTGGAGGAGAGGGAGAAAGGAGGGGTAAGAGAGGAGGGGAGAACTCAGAGGAAGGGAAGAGAGAGATGAGAAGGGAGATTTTAGATGAATGGAAGAGAAAGAAAGGGGAGAAGAGGGGAGAACTCAGAGGAATGGAAGAGAGAGATGGGGAAGAGGAGGGCAGGGGGAATAACAGTAAGAGAAAGGAGGACAGATACCCTCATAAAGGTGGGAGGGTGAGAGAACTAAAGTGAGATAAAGAGCAAAATGGAGGAGTAAAAATGTTGTGCTAATGGAGATAGAGAGGTACAGTGGACCACACAAAAAATAGAGAAAAAATTGTGAGGAATGCAAAAGAAAACGGGCATAGTATGCACAAAAGTTTACCCCAAGATAAACCCATAACTGTGTACCAATGGCTGGGATGTCACATGTGGATCCAGCTGGACTGACCTGTCCTCTCTCCCCCAGGACACGTTGAGGGAGTGCCCTCCAGACCACGGGGTGGACTTCTCCTGCAACCCCAGCCTGCAGTTCATCTCCCCCATGTACTTCGTCTCCTTCGTCCTCACTGCCCAGTTCGTGCTCATCAACGTGGTGGTGGCCGTGCTGATGAAGCACTTGGACGACTCCAACAAGGAGGCCAAGGAGGAGGCGGAGATGGACGCCGAGATCGAGATGGAGTTGGCCCAGGGGACCCTTTGCTGTATGGGCGGACTGGGGGGCCCAGGAGGGGCGGGGATAGGCTGTACAGGAGTGGAGAAGGGCGGGGGAGGGGGGGAGAAGGGAATGGTGGGGTGTTCTGGGATGAGCATACGACACGTGGCAACCACGCACCCAGGACCACATGAACACCCCGACCCCGGCAACCGCAAGCTGTACTCACCAGCACAGGTGAGGTGGACTGTAGGGCTGTCTGGGTGGCTGGCTGATTTGACCGGCTGGTTGGTTGGCTGGCTAACTGTATTTCTGGCTAACTATTGTTTTCCAGAAATACATGTCCGCAACCCTCTCCACACGACTCACCAGTTGAGAAACACTGCTTTCGAGGAGACTTGACTTCATTTCAGTTACACATTCTTGCATACAAGTAACATGGTTAAGTTCCTTACTGCCTTCTGCATGTGTGTAGGAAGATAAAGCAGGGCAGTTTAGGCCATACAGCCACCTGGAGAACAGCCAATAACAAGATAGAGAAGGGAAAAAGAAGAGGTTGTCAGAGTGATTAAACACAGCCCTAGTGCAACAAAACAAATCAGGATAGAACAGATTTTTCTAGAAATTAATTAATCGACAACCAAAATCAAAGAGGGAGTTATTGACAAAGCATGGATTTTATCCTATGGAGCCAGAAAATATGTAAAACTGTGAAAGAACAATGTGATTTTTCTCAGATGAAAAGAGATGCAGTCAAATACATTCTCATCTCAGCACCTTTCAAAGTTAATTTACCCTGCACTGGACGTTACCATGACTACCTATGTTTCCAGTCTGGGAGGCGGAGGAGAGACAAGTGAACACAGCAAACCCCCTTTAATCACCTATTCAATTAAAACTCTGGGTCCCTTTATTAACCTGTCAATATGCACACAAAGCCTTAAACACACACACACAGTGAACTGCAACCGGTGTCATAGTCTCAGGTTGAAACACACACGCACATTGATTACAGAAACATTAATGATAGTCTAAAACCACACACACAAACACATTGATGAGTCACCACCTGCCACAATGCATTCCACCTTTGCCGAGCTAAACTTGGCTTTACCTAGCCATTTTTAGCTCTGTTGGCTGACATTATAACTTAAAAACACACAGAGAGCAGACACAGGCCCCTCCTCCTTCCATCTTCTCTCTCCCTCCCTCTCTTTCTCTCCCCTGAGTGACGTAATAATGGAATATGAGGACATGGAGGCCAGCTCAATTTATTGCTTTCACTCCATATCTACGTGTGTGCTTAGTGTCCACATTGGAGGACATTATTGAGCAAACACATATAAATGGGGAGAGAGAGGAATTTGTGAGTAGAAAAGAGAGATGACAACCAGAATATTGGAGAGCTGAGCTTCCATCTGCTCTCACAGGTGGAGCAACTTGTAAAGCAACTTGCTTTGTCAACAGGCTGATCAGAACATAATACAGAGCTTTCACTAAAGCTATTACTTTACTGCTGCCATTAGAGAGGGACAGATAGACAGGCAGACATTACATATTCAAATATATTCTTTCTGTGGTCAATAGCAATGAATTATGGTGGACAAATAACCATTAACCTTAGTGACTGAATAAAGCAAACAGGATAGTGAAAAGAGAGAAAAAGCGACAAAGATAAAGGATGAGCTGGTGAAAAGAGAAGGCAGAAAGCGCTGACACTTTATCTGTAATTAATTTGGACTTTCTCTTTATAAAGCTCTTTCCCTCTAGATGGGCCCTATTGTTGTCAAGTAATCAAGCACTCATTACTAGGACAGGGAGCAGAGACCATATTTCTTCCTGCCTACGCTAGTACTTCATGAAAAAATACTTTTTGAAAGCAGCATGGTGTTTCTGAAGAATATCTAACAGCACTCTTTATGTGTGGGTCTGTTATTATTTAGTTTGTTGGGGGGTTGTTGTTGTGTGTGTGTGGGTGGGTGGGTGGGGGGTTGCAAGGAGTAAGAGTGTTACATTGTTTGACAATGGTGTGAAGATTTATGTAACACCCCTGTGCACTCACTGTAAATAGTCTCTTCACCCTGTTCTGGCTATAAAAGGATGATCATGTGGGTTTAAAACACACTGACCCTGTTTCACATTCTAAGTTTGTTTCTGCTGAGACCAAAATAATGTAGACACACACTTGGTACACATTACTATGAATATCAACAGTTCAGAATGAACTGTATGCTGAGAGTTGTTGTTCCTATAACACATTCACAGATACAGTGTTTCCCACAGATTAGAAAGCAGTTTGTGGGGGTCGGTCGGCCCGTGTCTGACCGGGGGGGGGGGGTCAAAATAATTCCTTTGTTAATAATTCGTTACACAAAACAAGCAGTTCTTAATACTGACCAATCACAGCCAAGGGGGTATCCGTAACTATCCGAAATTACGGCGGATAGTTAGGAAATTCAGGAGGTGCACGTAGAGCTCTCCGAGGGGCTCGGAGAGGGCGTTCCACATTGGAGAGGGCGTTCCCTGTGTCCATCTCTGTGAAAACGGAGTAGTATGATTCGGACTTTACTAGAACGGCGGATCTATGCGTCGTTGCTAACGTGTGCTGACGTTGTGACTGTGTGTGTGTATGTGAGAGAGACGTGTGAGTGACAGAGAGACGGAGGGAGAGCAGGCAAAGGAAATGCAGCTGAACGAATACGCTGCGTGTTTTAAATGGCATAAAAAATAAAAACAATTATAACGAAACGCAATATGTGGCGGCCGGTGTTGATTCTGTGGCGCACCGCCACAAATTAGTCTGTGTGGGAAACACTGATAATATAAACACATGTAGCCAGTGTGAATCGGTGAAACTCACTCCTCAAGTATGTAACAGGCCACCCGCGTCATTGAATAGCTAGCTTTTCTTTGGCATAGCTGGTAGTGGTGGCGCTTGGGAAGTCAGAGATGGCGTGTTCGATCCTCGGTGAAGGATGAACACGGTCCGGAAAACTCTGACGGAACTTGCAAGACCACGTCTGTTACATACCCGTCACACACACAATTTATATTTCCATCCATTATTGTGGATCTGTAGGGATTTTATTGGAGATTACATCTAATAAATGTAAATAAAAGACGATAGATTCAATAGTTCTTGGTTGAACCTGAAGCCAACCCCCTGGACTACCAAATAACCACTTATGTAAATGTAATATTGAACTGTTTAATTGTGTTTAATTACAGGTCAAGAAATATTGTACTTGTATCTTTTTAAATAGACTTCCTTCCCTCAGCAAACAAGTTACATCTGAGACTGGCAAAGCTTGCAGTGGTAATTTACTGCTGCATATGAGCCGTGAATCTCTCTTTATGAACCCCTTAGTCTCACTCATGTTAATATATTTTAGCAGGCATCACTCCATTGGATTTCAATTGGCCCGGTTTTTGTGTCCGTTTTCTTTTCCTCTTCTCTCTCTGACACACTGACTTTCTCCCTCTTTCTGCACGCCTCTCTTTCTCTCTCTATCGCAATCTTTTTCTCTCCCTCCTTCTCTCTTGTTCATTATTTTGGTTGGGATGTTTTTGCAGGTCATAATGTGAGACACAGGCTGGTCTCTCCCAGGTCTCTACAGATCATCTTGTATTTCATTGCGGTTGTGACATTGACTGTATATTATGTCAGGGTGTGTGCATGTCAATAAAGCTGGATGAAATGTTGTGCTTGTGAGAGCAGATCAGGATGGCGGAGATCGAGCAGGCGTCTTTGAGGTCTGAGCAGCTCTCTGACAAGTCATCCTCTCCAGCACTCCCTGATGACCTCAGCCTGGATGAACACACCATCTACCAGCTGCAGGAGGGGAAGGTACACACACGGGAGAATGAGGATGTGTATGTATGCTGGTGTGTGTGTGTGTGTGTGTCCGTGTGTATGGGAAAATGGCATAAAGAAGGAGAGAGGGGGAGAGCATGTATGTATATTTAGGATATGTAATCTGAGTCAGGTGGCTGAGTCAGGTGGCTGAGCGGTTAGGGAATCGGCCTAGTAATCAGTAGGTTGCCGGATCGATTCCCGGCAGATTCCCGGCCGTGCCAAATGATGTTGTGTCCTTGGGCAAGGCACTTCACCCTACTTGCCCCGGGGGGAATGTCCCTGTACTTACTGTAAGTCGCTCTGGATAAGAGCGTCTGCTAAATGACTAAATGTCTAAATGTCTAAATGTGTAATCTAGATAAAGTGGTGAAATAGAGGACATATCTCCATAGGGTTCTTCTGCTTCAGGATAGCAGAACAAACCAAGGAATTATTTCTTCCCTGCATCATGTGAGCAGTATTTACAGTAAAGAGGCGTGTGGACGAATTCACCGGGCCTGTCATAGCCCAGTCACTAGAGGCCCAATCTCCTTAATCTGCCACCCTGTGTGGCTAAAAGCCGGAGGTGCTATCTCCTCTTCCTCTCATTCCTCTCCCTGACTTTATCTTCCACACACCCATACCTCTCTCTCTCTCTCTCTCTCTCCCAATTTCCTTCAATCATCCCTCCTTCCTTTGTAGCCCCCACCCCCTTGTAATAATCTAATGGCCTTAATGTAGGAGGGAGATAAGCTCCAGTAAGCAAGAACAGCCGTAAAGGTACAGCACACTGATTAGGAGGGAGGAGGCAGGGAAGAGAGGGAAGGGCAGGGGAAAGAAGGGGGGAGATGTGGAAGAGAGGGGAGGAGGGGATATGGGGAAGAGAGGGAGAGGAAGGGAAGAGGTAAAGGGAGCGGAAGAAGGTGACAGGGGAGGCAGGGAAGAGGGGGGGGGGGGACAGGGGGATTAGTAAAGACAGACCAGAGATATGGAGGCTGGGGGGCCACCACATCAAGGAATGGCAGTAAACTCCCCAGAAGATTACACCTGTTTTCAAGCTGAGATGGGTGAAGCCATGCTAGGAGGGGTGAAATGGTCTGAGGATGGACATCCTGCATCCTACATCCTGATGAAGTTCCACAGATACTGTACCTTGTTGTCTCTAACCTTCAGAAGAGCTTCCTGCCTGACTCAACTATGATTTTTAAATTATTATTTTAACAATTAAAGCAACATAATCACAGCAGGGTAAATGTGCTTCATTTCATCATGTTTGGTGTTGTCTTGTACCCAGGGGCAAGACAGCAGTGACTCGCACAGCTCAGAGGAGGCCGGAGGGGGCAAGGCAGGGGGCCAGCGAACCCAAGTCCAGGATCAGGCAGATGGGATCCGGCCGTGCAGGGTCCTGAACTCAAGCCTTGAGGAGGGAGACACACTCCTGGACCTGAAACTCCAACAGAGCCAGCCTCATGGAGGCCCCCCATGCACCCATAGCCCAGGTGAGGAACACAAACACCTAACTCTGACCCTGGGGATGTTGGTCCAGACCACCACCACATTGCAATGTCAGCATGTTCTACTTGTTGTTGGCAAAGTTTCCTGTAACAGGAACAAGGAAGGAGTTGGGGGAAAAGGGCAAAGGGGCAGAGCCAGCGCCTGCACCTCGCCTCTCTTCCGCCTGCCAGAGTTCTTCCACCCAGCGGCCAGTGCCATCCCAGCACCCCCGATAGCCCGTAGGGGGCGCACCTCCAGGGGGCTCCGCCTGACCTCGCCTGCTTCCTGGGCTTCCCTACGCTCTCCTGGAGCTCACAGTACAGTGCTTTGCACTCAGGTATGCACCTCCACAGGTCAGCAGCATGCATCTGCACAGCTGCAGCTGGCAGTTCAAACTCAAAATAAAAGTGCTGCCTAGCAACCGAGAACAAAGTGGACAAATGCACATCCTAAAAATCGTATTACCTGGACCGGAGGAGACCTTGCGGAACTAGTTCTCTGGCCTGAATTTTTAAAAGAGGTCAATGGCAGATTTGTACTGAAGTTCAAGTCGCACACTTGTCTTGAATTTAGATGTGGCCAGTGGAATAGTTGTAAAGGTAATCTTTAGGCAGGTGAAAGGAATAGAATCCTGTCAAAGAAAGTGGCCCTTATCACCCCTTTTCACTTTAGAATATATTTTGATACAGGACTGATGTTGCAGAACTAGGGATCAAGACAGGTGTATGTTTAAGAATCAGTATTCAGTAGTCATTTCATGGCAAATGCTTAGGAGTAATCATGAGTCTAGGAATTATCATGAGGACTAATAAAAAGTTAATGTCTTACCTTCATGTCACCCACAACCCCCCCATCTGTCTCTTAGTACCCGTCACACAGTGACTCCTCCCTGGCCACCGGAAGCTCCGAGGGCAGCCTCCAGACCACCCTGGAAGAGGGTCTGAGCTTCAACGTCTCCCCCCCCCAAAACCTGGAGCTTCCCCTCCCCATGGCACCCTTACCTTTGCCCCTGCTCTGCCCGCTACCCTTCCCAGACGAGGGTGGGGTGTACCCCCAAGGCCAGACCCTCAGTCCCAGGCCCACCCCTTCGTCCGCGCTCACTCTCCAGACCACCAGAGGCCACCAGCGGAGCCAGAGCAGTGGCAGAGGCAGCACCAGCCCTGGCTACGGCAGGGAGGACTCCATGGACCCATCAGATGAAGACCTGGGCATCGGCATTGGCTCCTCCATCGGGGGCTGTGGCTCCAGCCAGACAGGGAACAGTGAACACTTGTCTGAGATGCTGAGCAGCTTGTCGTTGACCTCGTTGCTGCCCCCCAGGTCCCTGGCTCCCCCGGCGGTGAAGAAGTGCAACAGCACAGGCGACCTGGACCAGGGGGGCATCTCGCCCAGAGAGGGCCGGCAGATCGTGGGTCTGAAGCTGGACCCCCAGGGCTTCCTGGCCAACCCCTGGGCAGGGGGACGAGGGGGGCCGGGGGGACGGCCAGTTGAGCCGGGGGAGGTGGGCTTCAAGGGGAAGAGCTCCAGCCAAACAGTTGTGGGCTCCTGCCGGAAAAACAGATGAAACCTTGAGCAGCCCCGCCTTTTCTCTCTGTTCCTATTGCCTATTGGATTCAAATAACCCATTACTTTCCCTCTCCATCCCCTCTGAGGCAGAGAGAAGTCAAGTGATGTTCCGTGTTCCAAAATCAACCTACTGCCTTTCCTCACCTACCCCCTCCTCTCTCTTTAACTTACAACCCCCCATCCTACTTCATGCTATCTTGGGAAGTAGTTCAAGTGTGGTCAGTTGGGCAGTCAGATGGTCGGTGAGGAAAATGTGGTCCCTGTAGGGAGGTAGAGGGCCCAGGCAGGGTCTTGGATGGTCATCTCCCACGTCGGTAGCCAGAAATGGGGCCTGGAAGGTTCTGTCCACATACACACACCAACACTCTGACTGACAGGCAGACAGACAAACAGACCAAGAGGGCTGCTGCAACAAATCAGGGAGAAACTACACCAGTCAGCAACGACACCAAGAAAGGATTTATGAACCAGGAGGAATTCTAGCTGTTGTTATTGTGTCTGTCATTTTATTTGTTTAAATCAGGTTTGGCGTAGTGGAAATGCCAAAATAGTAACTGAACTAGCTAATCAAGCCAATGGAGAGGCAGGGTGGTGGAAAGGGCTTGAGGGGAAGGAGGATGGCAGGAGGAGTATATCGATGTAGAAACAGGGAAGGATCTAATATCCATCTGTTCTGGCAGACGGAGACAACAGGTCGCACTCCATTTGGCAGATGAGGAGTTCTGCTGAGGTGTGGATAAATAGAGAGGTGCTGCACAATTCAGCCTATGAGGCTTCGTACAGGAGTTTTGTCTAAGGTAGCAAAAGCAACCGTAGGCAAAAACAGAGGAGACAATGATCTCTGAAAGATCGAATGTGCAGCTGTGTGTGCGCGCCCACATAAGGGACAGGGGGAGGCACAACATAAGTCTTGCATGCTAACAAATGTGGAGAATGGGGTTGTTTTTCTCCACACAGACATTTAAACAGGAAGGGGTGAATGAGTGAGGGAAGAGGGAAATGAGACGTGTTCCTGTCCTTTCCTGTCAAACCCTCAACACACAGGACAGTCTTGACTGTTTTTTGGGGGAATATCTAACTCTTTGATACAAAAGGATACTCGTGGAAATGAGACTCAAGCACATTTCCTGTTGCATCATGTCCTCCCACTCCACTGTAGGATACTGGATGTGAGGACCAGACCGGTAGCGCCTCCTATTGGAAGGGGACTTTGCCTGCATGATGGAATTGCATTTGACCAAGAATTTTACTGTATTCCAAACTGTTATGAAGATGTCAATGTTGGATGATGAAAGTGTAATTTCTATTCTACTATTTTTTTAGAAGACATAATACAGGAGTGGTTGTCATCGTCACTTTGTCCTGATACCTTACCAGTACAATTTGTTTAACGTATTGTCTGAACCTTTTGTCTGACAGTGGCTTCCAGTTTTATAACGTTACAAAAAAAAGAAAATTGTCGGTTCTGGCGAATGGAGTAGACAACCAAGCAAAAAATGTAATGTGTGTTGGAGAAAATGGTTCCTCGGGCAACAGAACTTGGGAATTTTGGTTACTCTCAGAATTTTGGACTTTGGAATCCCAGGGGTTAACCTAAGGAGGGAACAGCCATATTCTCTCAGAGCACGGGAAGATTTATCATTCATAGACATTCCTGGACTAGTATTGTTTCTAGCCTCCTATGCTAAATCTAAGGTCAAGGAAAACATTGCTGATCTCTCTAAAAGCTTTATTTGAGTGTCACAACCTACCATGACATATCCAGCTACTGGCACATCCAAGGTTCCTAAGCATGGTTCTGGGATTGCAATGGGATGCTTCTCCTTCTTTAAACAATACATAATGCACTCATTCCTCCTTCTCCTCACACCCAACTGTAGTAGCAGAACTCCTAGGTTGATATCCAGCTCTCACTGTAACCATGAACAAAATGTTGCCTTCCTTTAACAGTTTTTCACGCTATTCCACTGAAACATACATGAAAAAATGCTATGTTAATTTTTAGCCAGATCTAGAATATATTGTTGTATCCCTAGTGTTTCTAATGTTTAGTTTTTTCAAAAACTGAGCTGATGAGAAAAACGAAACAACCTAGGTTTAACCTTTCTTGGTGAACTTCATTGTCATGCAATCACTGGTGACTGTCTATGTTCTATCACCATGTTGGGTTATAAATTACAGGTGTAACCCCTTTCTAGTGGGGTTTTTCTGACACACTAGAGTCACACTTGTATAACATAAACAGGATCCTGGGTTGCCAGCTAAAGGATGATTTGACAAGTCAAATCTGTTTACCAAGTAGAACTAGAGAATTCAGAGATTGGTAGACTAACAACCAATTAATAATTTTATATTAATTAGCGCGGTGCCTCCACTGAAGAATTACTTAACCAGTGTTCCTGATAGTAAAAATGTAACTCCCCAGACCTATTCTTAAAGTCTTACGTTCCTTAACTAGTGACAAATACAGTTTATATGAACTAAAACACTTTACAACCATGTAACGAGACTTAAATCATAATAACATTTATTGCTCTCGTGTTGGTTATCTTTTAAGGGATTTTGGTTGAATAGGAATTCAGAGACAACAACTATCACATACCGTCCACTTATCAAACATCAAATGTACATATCAAATCAGACTGAGTGTATACCCTTTCACACCCTTTCACAAACAGTTTAACAGTTTACCAACAAATAACCCATATGTGACAGTTGAAATGAAACAGAAATGACACCTTTGTTATTCTAACCAAGCTTGGATACTAAATTAATTGGGGCCCAGTCGACACGTTGGTGCACATTGTGGAATCTGATTGAGTCAGTGAACCATGTCAGTCGGCTAACTCAATAGTTAGCGAAGGCTGATGTGACACAGTCCCATATCTCTATCCTTCACTAGCTTTACTTTGTCTTAGTCAAAGTACTCACGCAACCTTCACCCGAAGATGGCAAAACTCTCGCCAACGCACACCAAGCAGTAAAAATGATGTCCAGTCCAGGAGAGCCACATGCGATGTAGGCTATCTTTGCTTTCCGATGTTCGTTGTCCTCGTGGTCGGAAAACACAGCTTCACCGTCGAAGAAAAAACACTTTCTTTTCTTAGACCAATGTAGACTAAACAAATATCGTGCACATACAATTCGTAACTGCCGTACAATACTTGGGCAACCAACAGTTTAAGTCTCCAAAACATGTGTGTTCTTCGCCGAGCAGCCAAACGTAGCTCCGTTTTTTTTTTTTTACGAATTTTTATGCATTCTGCAGAGAAGGGAGATTGGCGTTGGTCATTTGGAATGAAAGGGAGAGTAACATGGGAGTATTTTTTACAACATAGTTAAGGCATCAGGCGTGTGTTGCTTAGGCGGCCGCCTTAACTGCAAAGTGCTGCGGGAAACCCTGAATTAGTTCCACAGACTAGCCACATACTTTAGGGAGGGTTACACCCTCGCGTGTAATGTCATGTTTTGAATGTTCATGAGGGGAAAGCATGAGTGGGTTTCAGGGGAGTCATGGCACAACCATGTAGGGCTGTTTTAGCTTCAAATATGGTCTCATCACTTTAGAGACAACCCCTTGTGTCTAACTATGGCATCAAAGGTAGGCCTGACAACACAACAATAAATGTTATATATGTATGCCCTGAAGAAGTGATGTCAGTGATTTTTATCTCACCACAATATACTGATAACCTTTACTATGTGACCTTCTCTGAACAGAGTTGCTGTGGTGTTGTTTTTTCAGCATCAGGGGTCAAACCACTTGAATGTCCCATACTGTATCAACAAGAAGAACAGAGGTACTCCAGTGCACAGTAATATCCGCACATAACTTGTGATGTGTATGCATCCTCATATTCTACCAATGTTCATGGACTGGAGACCTGCACAACAATAAATACATACACAGCAGAGTGAACACAAACTAAAATGCTAAATCAAGCTTTTGAATTAATCTATTGTTGAAAGCACTGCAGAGAAAAAGGAAAGGAATTAGAGAAATACACAAGCATAGCAGCTCCTGGAAGTTTGGCACGCTGACCTTTGCATGTCACACGATTGAACGTGCTGTCACAACGATGAATGTGGTGCCTCCGTGGACCACATGCGGCTGCCTCCTTGTTTCTCCTTCCAGTCAAGTGTCTTCAGCAGGTTCAGGAGTATTAGGATTACAGAGGGTTGTCTCAGGAAAGAAAAGAAAGAGAGGGAGGAGATGAAGAAAGACAGAGAATTTGAGAAAGGGGTGAGAGGCATTTTCCAGGCAGCAGGAGATGACAGAGAGGACATTAACCCTGCATGCTGAACTCGGAGATGTTGTTACCCCACTGCTCTCAAACACGGCCTCCCTCCCTGTCCCCCTCCACCTAACCTGCCTATCCATCCGGCCTCTCCGTCCTTTAAATGTCTCAGTGTGGGTGTGCAGTGATGGCACGTGCACGTGCGTGAACTACCCCCCACCGCCGCCGCCCAAAAATAGTGATACAGGTCAGGGACACTCCCAGGACAAGGTAACGCTAGCTAACATCCCTCCTTAGGTCATTTAGAAAAGTTTTGGACTTGCAGGCAGAAGCTTTGAGACTATGAATGTTGACCACACTTCTGCTACAAACAGACAGCATTGTTGTTGTCAGTTTTCATCCAAATGCATACCTGGGCACTTGTGGCATGTCTGCTTTGTCCTCATAGGGATTCACAGATGCACCGCTGTGTCTGCATCTCATCCTCCTCAGTATGGTCGAGAGCACAGAGTAGATTTTCTGCATGATTAGGCCACATATGCAACTGAGAGAGCTTGCGGACTAATTTTCAAAGAGGGAACTTCTTCCTCTCAACGTCTCCTTGGGAGACAGGTTAGGTAAAATATCCATTAGTGTCTGAAGTGTTAAAGGGGTCATTGATTGCAAACCGATTTTACCTTGTCATAGTTGAATAACGACAGTTCGGTGGGTAAAATGGATATACAGTGAACCTCAAAGTCCATTGACACATCTTTCCTATCTAAATCTCACAACTTGAAACGTCTCAAATATAGCATCACCTTTGTCACGCCCAACATTTACATAGAGACCAGCCCTCTGGTGTTCTGGCCCAGGATCTCAGACACTAGTTTAGCTGCGCGCTGCTCTGTGTACTTCCACGCGAACAACAAAGGAGAAAGTTTTTAAAGTATATTGAAAATGGACCATCGTAAATGCAGTGTTCCAGGCTGTACTGGGAATGCTGACACTTTTCATAATCTTCCCAAGGAACCAGACACTCGACGGGCATGGCTGATGTTTTTCTATGAGAAGATCCCTGTGAAGTTCGACGCTCATTTATTCATTTGCTTGAACCATTTCACCAAAGACAGTTTTGAATGAAAACCTTGGACAATTTAAAGAAAGATTTGCTAAGCCGCTGTTGCTGAAAAGAGGTGCTGTTCCAACCTCATCACAAACGCAAGCTCTAAGTATGATTTTGTCACTAACAGTTAGCCTATTAGCAATGCTAACGTCTCCTGTATCTAGCATAGGTAGAATGCTAAATACGTTTCAAAACACATCAACATACCTTACTTAGCAAATTACTCTAGCTAGACTAGCTGTAGTCGGCATTAGAAGGGAAGTTTCCCAAAACATAGCCAGAAAACGAATAGCAATCTTGCCTATTGCTAACGCCTGTCTAGATCTATTTGAAAGAACTGGAGAAAGGCAGGTGGTCGATACAGGATATGTTAGCATTGCAGACCCGCTCTCAACAGTCATTGGTTAAAACAAAGGCATGAAAATGTCCCATGGCTCTTCTTTATTGGCTCCCTTGCGTAGACCTGGCGCGCGTGTGTGCGTGCTCTCTTTGACCCCTCTAAGCTTGACCAACTCTTTTATGGCCTCTCCAGTAAGATAGCGATCAAGTCCAGGTCCCCTTGTTTACGTAAGCCTAGTGTTACCCAGAGTTCAGATTTGGAGGTAGGCCTCTCTGCACACAAGGAATACTGAACACAGAATCATTCTTATACAGGATGTGGGAGCAACTTTCCTCCTACGTTTTTGTTCCCTTTTTTGCCCTTTGGTTTGCGCTTAGGTCGACGCGCTTTACAAGACTCAGACTCACTCCACAGATTCCTTTTCTTTGCTGTATTTATTTACCTTCAGTCTTCACAATCAGATACGTTTCCACAATTCACGAATTAACGACAGCAGAGAAAAATAAAGATATAACAAAAAAAACAACTTCGACTCACGTATCTGTTCTGAGCGGGTCTTGAAACAGCGGTCAAAAAAACGTATGACTACCAAACCAAAAGCCACAAACTGGGATGACAGCCAGCTGTTTTATACCCCAGCTGATGCAATTACCGCATCGCTCAGCTGACTGACAAAACGCCATGCCTCAAAATCGACTAACGTGCGCAATTCATAACAATTTTGTAAAGGCAAAAGATTAACATCGAAATCATAATAAACATAATTTTGGCTCCAACATTCCGGCCCCTAATAGTACACAACAAACGGAGCCAATACACATGCCAATAAAGCATACAATTTATCAGGGTCCTCTTCTTCTTGTCCCTCTTTTTTGCCTTGCATGTGAGCATACAGTCCATAGTGTGTGTGTGTGTAGTGAAAAGAAAAGGGGAAGGGGGGGTTATAGTCCATTTTGGGCCTCAACCAGCAGGACCAACTTAGCAACCTTCTGGCGTATGATCTGGGTGTGTCTGACCACAAGGCCATCTCAATGGAGCTGCCACTCCTTTCCCCACACATCAAGCGTCAAATCTGCTATAGGAACCTGAAAAAGATCAACCCGGACACCCTGACCATAGACCTCCAACATCTCTCTTCTGCTGATTTCTCCTCAGTCACTGAGTCGGTTGACTTCTACAACCAATCACTGAGCAGTCTCCTAGATCTCCATGCCCCTGTCAAAACTAGAACTGTCAGCTTCTTACGCTCAGCCCCCTGGTACACCTACGAACTCCGGCAAATGAAAACAGCTGGGCGTGTCCTTGAGCGGCGCCTCAAGGCCTCAGGACTCACTGTTCATAGGCAGGCCTACCGAGAACATCAGAAGTCCTATTCAAGGTCCTTGAGAGATGCACGTTCACAGTTCTTTTCCAACATTATCAATAACAGCCCTGGCAACTCCAAGCAACTTTTCTCTACCATAAATGACATCCTTAAACCGCAAACTCACTCTCATTCAGAAGCCACAGAAGAGAGGTGCAACAATTTCATCACTTTTTTCAGAAAAAAAGTAGACACCATCCGCTCCCTGCTATCCAGTTTCTCCACACTGCCTGTCCCGACTGCTGACCCACAGCCTGGGATTTCCCAACCTCTCAGCTGTTTTTTTGCCATCTCACAGCGAGAAGTTGAGGACATCATCAAAAAGATGAAACCATCCACCTGTGCCCTGGACCCCTTCCCCACAGCCCTGGTAAAATCCAACCTCCATGCCATAAGTCCCCTCATCACAAAGGTCATTAACCACTCCCTCCGGGCTGGCCATGTTCCATCAACACTGAAAACCGCTGTCATTAGGCCATTTCTCAAAAAACCCACCCAAGACCCAGAAGTCTTTGCCAACTACAGGCCCATCTCCAACCTTCCATTCCTTTCCAAGGTGCTGGAAAAAGTAGTTGCCGCACAGCTTCAGGACCATCTAAAACAAAACAACCTGTTCGAGAAATTTCAATCTGGTTTCCGCCCTGGCCACAGCACAGAAACAGCCCTGGTCAGGGTCACAAATGACCTGCTGATGACTGCAGACGCTGGCTCCCCATCTCTTCTCATCCTCCTGGATTTGACTGCAGCATTCGATACTGTGGACCACAACATCCTCCTCCACCGTCTACATTCCACTATCGGTCTTTCTGACTGCGTCCATGAGTGGTTCTCATCCTACCTCACCGGGAGAACTGAGCATGTCGCCTTGGGAAAGGCTAAATCCCTGACACGCAATGTCACCTGTGGTGTCCCCCAAGGCTCAGTGCTCGCCCCCACCCTGTTTACTATCTACATGCTCCCCCTTGGCCATGTCATCAGCCGGCATGGAATTTCATTCCACTGCTATGCTGATGACACTCAACTCTATCTCAGAACAAACCCAACCCCCTCTGCTGCCTTGCCATCATCCACTCTGACCACCTGCCTGGAGGAGATAAAGGCGTGGATGAAGCAAAACTTTCTGCAGCTAAACAGCTCCAAGACTGAAGCCATCTTAGTCGGCACTCCACACCAGGTTCGGTCATCTGACATTACCAGCATCACCTTCTCCGGCCAAAATATTCCACTGTCAACATCAGCCACCAACCTAGGTGTTAAAATGGACTCCCATCTGACCTTTGAGGCTCACATCAAACATCTCTGCAAGACCTCCTTCTTCCACCTCAGGAACATCGCCAAACTCCGTCCCACACTCACTCCTGCAGATGCGGAAAAGCTTGTCCACGCTTTTGTCTCCTCCAGGCTGGACTACTGTAATGCGCTCCTCACCGGGATCCCTGAGAAAAGCCTTCAGAAATTGCAGTATATCCAGAACAGCGCTGCCAGGATCCTGTTGAGGGTGCGCAAACATGACCACATCACCCCCATCCTCAAATCACTCAACTGGCTTCCTGTCTCACTCAGGGTTGAGTACAAGGTCTCCCTCCTTACCCACCAGTGCATCCATGGCGAAGCCCCCCCCTACCTCAAGGAACTCCTCACCCCACAGACCTCAACACGTACCCTCCGATCTGCCTCAACACATCTTTTGAAACCTCCCAGGACAAAGCTCCGCACAATGGGAGATCGGGCTTTCTGCTCAGCTGCTCCCAGTCTGTGGAATGCTCTCCCTGACCACCTGAGGACACCACAGACTGTGGATGCTTTTAAACGTGGCCTAAAAACCCACCTTTTTAGGAGAGCTTTTGAGTGAACTCGTGCTCTTTTCCTAATTGTTTTTCTTGTTGTTTCATTGGGTGTGCTCAAGCCTTCGGCGAGAGCACAACCTTTGTTCTCTCACATATATATTATTATTATTAATGTTTATTTTCACCCCCCTAAAACTCAGTCAATATTTGGCCTACATAGACAACCTAGGTGTCAAAAGTTTCGTCTTGGTAGAGATTGAGTTGCTTGTATTGGGATTTACGTTCCGTTGCATGGTTTTAGGCTCAAGTAAAGTTTTGTGGCGAAAAGTGAAGCTAACGGTGGCTAATTTGCTAGCCACTGTCACTGACGTTACTAACGTCACTACGTCACTAACGTCACGAAAACACGCGTGACTACCTTTAGCAGAACATTCGTTTCGCATCTGTTAACTTGGGGGATAGCTAGGCTAACTATAGCTTTACTGCAAGGCAGCTGCAGAAACGCCACAAGCAAAGAGGCCAGGGTGATAACTATTTACTCATTTTACTTTGTGATATGACACACAATTGTGATGTGTAATGTACAATATAAGCTAATATTATTAAGGAAGTAGGCCCACGTCTACTTTCGGAAACGGTAGTCTACTATTTCACTGAAGCATTAGCATAATGACATTAGCCTCTGTTGCCCGGGCAACACATACTACATTGGTCTATGATGCATCTGTTTTCAGTCGTTAAAATAAACATTCCTCACAAATACATTTTCGTTGTAGGATTTATTATGACATTACATTACAAGTAAACGATTTGTTGGTGAAATTATCATTACCTGTGGTTACAAACCAGTGTTGCTCACTGCAACGCTGTAGCCTACGCGAGACACTGCAAAAACATCTAGCACTACACAGCTGTTTAGGAAGTCAAACGTCTAACTACTAACCTGAACTTCATTGCCACAGCCTAAACTTTGTTCTGTTCATCTGTTCATGAAAATAATTAATTTCAGCCTAAACCGTACAACGGAACGTTACATCCAATTCAACCAACGCAATCGCTACCAAGACGAGCACTGCCAGTCTAGTACTGTACTGTAGTAGTACAATTTACCGGGGCAGCTTCTCCACACAGGGCTATATCGCATTTTGCGTTGTTACTGACAATGATCGCTACCTGTGAGCTTTTTAACGAGCGATTTTCCACTAAATAAATGTCAAGCTTATTTAGGTTTTTGGGGGCATATTTTCAGTTAGCAGATGGTACTGTTTGAATCACGATTCCATATTCTACTGCCGGTAACGTCGTAGAATAATCTTCAAAGGGGGTACTTTATTAATGAAAGAATGCAATATGAGTAGGCAGTAGCGGAGGGGGGTGGGGGCGGGGGCGCCGAAAACCCCGGGCCCCGCACCCGAGGGGGCCCCCGATCTATGTATTTTTGTCTTTGGCAACAAAACGTTGATTGTATCCATGGTAGACACTTTTACTAAATATATATAGGCCTACATTTTTCGAAACATTTTTGTCACCCCGATGCTGCTCGGAAAGTTAAAGCGCTTGCGGAGTTCTATTCGGAGGATCTGTCTAAGGCCGATGATGTGGTTGACGAATTTGTTACATTTCGTAGGCTACTATGTACCGTGAGCTGAGCATGGAAAAACATGAAAAACACACACAGCATCCTACCATTTCTCATTGACAACAACATGGACCGTGCTTTCCCCAACTTTTCCATTCTCCATCGCATTTACTTGACAATTCCGATAAGCAGTTCTATGGCAGAGAGGATGTTCAGCCGTCTGAAAAGAGTTTCTTGCGATCAAGCATGGGAGAGGAGCGGCTGTCCAACTTAGCACTGCTGTGCATCGAGAGGACGTCGAGATTGACATTAACAAAGTAATCGCCAGATTTGCTAACGATAAGAACAGACAGATGATGATTTAAATAGGCAAGGGCATTTGTTGTGGCCTGTTTCATGTCTGCATAGCCTATATTCTGCCTTTGTAAAACTAAAGTTAAATAATGTGTTTGTGTTTTGACCTGTGTGTAGGCTATGAGTTTGCTGGTTTTGAATATCCCAATACATGTCAGTTCGGAAAAGAAAATGATTATAGTCTAATGGAATTTGAGTTTAACTGTAGCATGCTGGCTGTAGGTGGCCTACTGCAGTGTGCGTCACGCGTGTGTGTTGCGCACTCGTTTTTTTTCATGGGAGCTTGGTTCGCGTGTGTAGCTCAACCCAAATTATTGCTGAAACAATTGTTATTTAGGCCTGTTTGTTTATTATAAGTTGTCACTGTTAGGATGACTATAGGCTACTGTCTTTGACTTCATTTTGGGGGGCTTATGACCTCTTCGTTGAATTTGAATATAATGTATTTGGTAAATGGACAGATCATTAAACCCATTTTATGCATGGATTTGTGTAGGCCTACAGTATACTGTGTGTGAGAGATTCTAATGAATGCTGAATGCGAGCCTACTAGCCTACATTTTGTTCACATATTATGGGCTATGATGACTGAACACATTTATTATAGGCTAATATGTGCTGTTCACAATAGAGGTTGCTATTGGTTACTTTTTATTGTTATATTTTATTGCACTGCAAAATATTAATAACAGGGGGCCCCCCAATCAGTTTCCACCCCCCCCGAGACACATCCCTTGCTCCGCCCCTGTGAGTAGGCTAAATGCCGGAAAATATCACGAGAAGGGAAAAACTTAAAAGGACGTTTAAGTAATAGAGATTAGGTCAATTTTTACACCGGTCTGCCAAATGTATTCGTTTTGATTCAGCTATGAGGCTGCCTCTTGCAGGGGAAATGAGAAGACATCTATTTCATTCTACACTTCACTCGTATTTTGATTTGTAAATGAGCAGCAAAAAAAAGATGCTTTTAAATCTATGTAATCTTTATAAATAATAAGTATGCATTTTTATGTAAAATATACAGAAATATCAGTTGTAAAAATTTCATTAAAAAACGGACCCTGTGCAACCGACGCAAGCAAGCACACCCTACAATTTCCCCAGAAATTGTACCCTCTCTAGTTTTAATTGTTTTCATGCTCTCCATGTGTTTTTATTTTGTTTGAATTTTTTTGCACTTACCTGTTTTATCATGTAGCACTTTGAGATTTGCTCAAATATAAAGTGCATTACAAATTAAATGTATTATTATTATTATTATTATTAACTTAGCAATGGGTCTGCGGAGTGTGCTACTTTTTTCCGCACTTGCACCTGCCGTACGAAACCCTTTGAATCTGGCAAGACTTGAGTGATTTGCCCCATGATCCACGAGCCTCTTGGAGCAGTGTCGTCGATGATGAGGACAACGTCTCCTGTGGCGAAATTTCTCCTTTTCTTGGCACATTTTTGTCGTTCTTGGAGTTCGGGTAAGTACTCTTTTGTCCACCGCTTCCAAAATAAGTCGGCCAAGTATTGCACCTGGCACCATCTTCTTCTTCCGTAACAGTCACTTGGATTGAACACGCCAGGCGGTAGGTAAGGCTTGGATTTCAGCAGCAACAGATGGTTAGGTGTAAGTGGTTCCAAGTCCCCAGCGTCGTTCGAAACCGTAGTGATGGGCCTGTCATTTATGATGGCCTCCACTTCACAGAAAAGCGTGGTGAGCCCCTCTTCATCCAGCACTTCTTGGTGTACCAGGGCGCTCAGAATGCGACGGACAGTCCTTATTTGTCTTTCCCAGATTCCTCCATGGTGTGATCCTGTTGGTGGGTTAAATATCCAGCGTATTTCCTTGTTCAGAAGATCGTTGTGAATTTGAGTGTGGTTTAAACTTTGTATGGCTTCCTTTAATTCACGCTCGGCTCTAACCAGGTTGGTTCCGTTGTCGGATCTCATGACCTTGACGGTGCCTCTTCTTGCAATGAACCTTCTAATAGCGTTAACGCAGGAGTCAGTGTTGAGACTGTGTGCGAGTTCCAGGTGAACTGCTCTGATGTTTAAACAGGTAAAGATCACACCATATCGCTTAACTGTGGTTCTTTTCTGTTTCATCTGGAATGGGCCAAAGAAGTCCACACCCACATTTGTGAATGGTGGATCGTCAGGGATGACCCTTTCTTCTGGCAAGTCTGCCATGAATTGTTCACCTTTCAGTCCACTGAGTCTCTTGCAGGTCACACACTTGGATATGACCTTTCTGATGGCTGCATTTCCTGCCGGTACCCAGTACTTTTGCCTCAAACGGGAGAGAGTGTAGTTCCTTCCACTGTGCCCTACGTTCTCGTGAACATGCCTGATAAGGAGTAAGGTCACATGATGGTTCGTGGGTAAGATGACTGGGTGTTTAGCCTCAGATGGCATAGCAGATTTCGACAACCTACCGCCGACTCTTATCAAGTTGTTCTGAAGAACAGGGGAGAGCTTGTAAAGATGGCTGCTCTTTTTTACTGAAAGTCCTTTTTTCAGTGCAGTCATCTCCTCCATAAACGACACAGACTGACAAGAGTGAATGATTGCTGCTTCCGCTTCCTGCAGGTCTTTAACCGAGAGAGGTCCTTTGTTATTTCTGGTCTCCTTGTTAGTCAGACCTGCATTTGTGCGAGCTTTCAGCAAGGCTTTGACACGTAGGATCCATGCAACAGCTCTTTTGAGGCGATGCCACTGTGAGTGATACGTGAATAACCTGTTGACTGTGTCAATGCAGTCTTCCTTGGTGGCAACACTTACTGCAAGTACTTTCACTTCAGGGTCGCTGGCTGAGAGGCGCAAATCCGGAGTTTTGGGCCATTGAGGCTCAGGGAGACAGAGGAACTCTGGCCCTGACAACCAGACTTCATCTTTCAGGAAGCGACTTGTGGAGAGGCCTCTTGATACACAATCAGCTGGATTCATGTAACCATTTACGTACCTCCACTGGGAAGCCTCCGAAGCGGATCGAATAACTGTGACCCTGTTGGTAACAAAGGTTGTGAATCTTGATGTTTCATTGCTTATGTATTTTAGGACTGATGTGCTGTCAGTCCAAAACACGGATGGTTCAAGTGGGAGTTCGATCTCTTCCTGCAACATCCGGTCCATCCGTACAGCTACAGTGGCAGCTGTAAGTTCCAGTCTCGGGATGGTCACAGATTTGAGTGGAGCCACTCTGGCCTTACCCATGATGAAAGAACAACAAACCATTTCGGCTTTGTTCTCCATTCGCAGGTAGGTGACCGTCCCATAACCACTCTCGCTTGCGTCTCCAAAGTGGTGAAGTTGTGCCGTTACTGGTTGCCCAAAGTTATGCGGCCTGATGCATCTGTTAACCTTGTAGTCCTCTAACAGATGCAAGTCGTACAACCAGCTGGACCATTTTCCATGGTATTCTTCGGGAATCCTTTCATCCCATCCAAGTCTCATTCCAGTTAGTGTTTGTAGGATTTTCCTTGCAGGGAGAATGACAGGAGCCAGCATACCCAGTGGGTCGTAAATGGAGCTAACAGTAGATAAAATACCTCTCCGGGTAAGTGGCTTGTCCTGTAGATTAAGTTTAAACTGGAAGGAGTCCGTCTCAGTACACCATTGTACACCCAAAGCTCTTTCGACAGGCAGGACGTCCTGATCAAAATCCAGATCCTTGATTTCTTTTGATCTACTTTCTTCAGGGTTCTTCAGGAGCAGGGTTCGGTTGTTGCTGACCCATTTATTTAACTTAAACCCACCCTTACTGCACAGACCAATGAGTTCATGAGCGACTTCAAGTGCTTCCTCTTCATCCTCAACTGACTTTAGGCAGTCATCCACCTAAAGATTCCTTAACACGGAAGAGACTAATTCGGTACTAGATCCATCCACATTATCTCTTGCACATTGTTGCAGGGCAAAGTTTGCACAACTAGGTGAGGATGTTGCACCGAAAATGTGCACAACCATCCTGTACTCCTCTAGCTCGCTGCTGAGTTGTCCGTCAGGCCACCATAAGAATCTGAGAAGATCCGTATCCTCTTTTGGCACCCTGACCTGATGGAACATGGCCTCTACGTCTGCCATAAATGCAGTAGGCTTCTGTTGGAATCTTGTAAGCACGCCAATAAAACTGTTCGTTAAGTCTGGGCCTTGGAGAAGCCGAGCATTTAGAGATGTGCCTTGGTACTCCGCTCCACAGTCAAACACTACCCTCAGTGTCATCTTTTTCGGGTGGTACACTCTGTGATGTGGAATATACCATATCCTTTTGCTTTCTTTGTTGTTTTGCTCAGATGTTACCTTGAGTGCAAAGCCCTTGTCCATCATATCTCCCATGAACCTTTTGTACTCTTCATAGAACGTGTTGTTCCGTAGAAACTTTCGCTTTAGGTTTAAAGCTCTTTGTTCAGCAACACATCGATTGTTGGGGAACTCAAGTTCCTTTTTCAATGGGAGCCCAACACTGTAGTGTCCATCCACCAGTTTGACAGATTTTGAGACGCTTTCCATAAACTTGTGATCCTCTTTCGACATTTCCGAACGTTCCTCATGCAAATGTTCCGGGAAGTCAAGCTACAGTTGTTGTTGTAACAAGTCCTCCACTTTGGTTACGGAGATTCTATTCGCTATAACAACAGGTTTTCCAGAACGTGCTGTGTCCAGTCTTCTTAACGGTCCGTTTATCGTCCAGCCCAAAACGGTTTTAACAGCGTACGGGCCATTCCCTTGGCTGTTAATGACCTTCCATGGCTCTAAGGCTTTTGGCACATTGCATCCAATTAGCAAGCCAACTTCTGCATCGATCTGTGGGATCCTAACTTTCCTCAGATATGTCCATTGTGTCACGTCATCCTGTGAGGGAATATTCTCTTTTTGCACTGGAATATTGTTTTGTGTGAACACGGGTGGAAGGTCCACATACTCTTCACTCTCTAGGCCGCAAATCTCTAAGTCATGTACAACAGATGTTTTAGTTGACTCCTCCTTATTCATTGTTCGCAGAATTATTTCCGCATTCCGTCCGGTCACCCTGAGCTGCTGTAGAATTGATTCTGTGCAGAAGGTGGCGGTACTGCCTGGGTCCAGGAAGGCATACGTTGTTATAGTGTTGGTACCCTTTTTCAATTTGACCTTGACAGGAACAACAGCCAGGGTGCCTTCAGGCTCCCCGGCCCCAGTTTCTTTCCACCCGTTATCGTCATCCATGTCCACTAAAGCACTGGAAGCATTTGCAACAGCTCTTTCTTTTTCTTTGTATGGCTCTTTGTTGTGAACGTGTAAGACGGTAGGGTGTTTAAGGTTGCACTCTTTGCAGATAAGCCTTTGCGTACATCCTTTACTCATGTGTCCTTTTTCCAGACAACCAAAACACAACCCTTTGGTCTTCAGATATTCCAGTTTCTCCTTGTGGGTTTTCTTGAGGATCTGAAAGCAAGCAGCAAGATTGTGTTCTCCTTGACAGTATATGCATCTTTTGGATGGTGCTGTGTCTGTATGCTTTGTTAAAGCTACTTGAGGTGCTGGTGATACACTTGTGACAAACCCGCTCCTACTTTGTTCCTCATGACAGAAGTTGCAGGCACACCTGTGTGACTTGGTTTAGTTGTTGTAAGTTGTTGTTCCTTCAGGTTTCCAAACACAGGGTGAGACAGGATTCTTGCCTGCTTATCCAAAAACAGCACAAGATCTTTAAACCTGGCTCTTCTGTTCTCTCCTTCCTGTAGGTCGCAAGCCTTAAACCTCCATTTCTCTTTCATCTTATATGGAAGTTTAGAGAGAATGGCTCTCATGTTGGCTGGGTGATCCATCTCTTCCATGTATTCAACACTATCCATAGCGTTGAGGCAGCCGTTTAAGAACACTGTAAATGCCTTTAAAGCTTCTGCGTCCTCCACTCTGATGGACGGCCAGTTGAGGGCTTTGTCGATGTAGGCCGTGGCGATCCGGTATTTGTCTCCAAAGTGATGCTTTAACAATCTTTTTGCTTCTGTATATCCCCTGTCTGATTGCATGAATTGACAGCTGCGCACAAGCTCCCTTGGTTGGCCAACAGTCAACCAAGGGTATAACCTGTTGTTATACTGCTCCAGGAAGTAAAGCCTGTCCTTACTGTTCTCAGTTTTTTCCTGAATACCATGCTCAAATGCTCTTAGGAAGAACTGGTAGTCCAAAGGATTCCCATTAAAAATAGGAATGCTGAGCAGTGGCAATGAAGAGAGTTTCTGTTGTTTCACAAGTGTATCTGTGATCACATTCTGCTTTCCCATGATGTTTATCAAGTTGCTTATGTTATCCTCTCCAGGGCTGAAAGACAGGCTACCCGAAGGACTATGGTGACGTTGAGTCCCTGTACCTTGTGGTGTAAACTGGTTCTCATCAGTGGCGGCGTTGGTCATACCATCAGCAGAACGGTTAGCTGCCAAAGACCAGCTACATCCCTTTGAAGCAGCCTTTTTGGCATCTGGTTTGCCACGTTTACTCACTCTGTTCTTTGACATGTGTTTGTCAACGTCCACGTTTCAATGACTGTGTCCTGGTGCCATGGTTGTGCTAGCAAGCAGTGCTTTGCCTTGGATAAACACACCTCTCATTTCATTGTATGTGCCATTAAATCCACTTTCCAGATATTCATTCATCCCATCTCCTGACGGGAGTAAAACAGCATGTGGATCCTCATATCCCTCAACAATCAACAGTTTCGCAGCGTTTGCTGCCATTTCCGTTTCCATTTCGAGCTGTTCCTTCTTGGCTGTTAGAATAGCTTCCTCCTGTTCCAGAGCTTGTTTCTGTGTCAGCCTGGAAGCTCGTGCCAACAATTCAGCCCTTTTACTTTCCAACTGGAGCATCACAGAGGCAATAGAAGATCGGGAGACTTGTGAGGACCTTTGTGAACCTTGTGAGTTTTTTGGGATGGATGCTGGGGCTTTATCCACCCAACTTGTCACTTCCTCAATGAATTCCTGTAAAGCAGCCACTTTGGGTACATACCATTCTGCTTTATCCTTTTCCATCTCCTCTTTATCTTTAGTGGAAAGAAAAGCTTGAACTGTGTCATTCCAATCATCCACCTCTTTGCATTGTGGAACAAACTCTGATTCCAATTTCCATTTTACTAGTACCACATTGCAAACATTTTCCATTAAAGATCCTGTAAAGTAAATTCCATGTTTTGCTTCTAAGTACATTATATACGTGTGAAATGAGTTCCTGAAAGCATGTGCAAAGCGCTAAAACTTTGTCACACTGAAATGTGGAGTTAAACCGAACAGTTTCTCCTCCGTTTTCAGATCAGGTTTTAATGGGCGGAGCCAAAAAATGCCCTATCTACGTCATTTCGCCCTATATACGTCAGATCACTGAATGGCTCCTCCTGCTGTACTGTTATTGTAGCCTACATCAGCTAGCTAGCTAGCTTCAGGATGTCTCCCACCACCCGCAACTGCATCTTCCCTGGATGCAAGAACTCCAGCTGTGCTGCAACGCCATTTAAGTTCCCCATTGATAATGAAAGGAAAAATAGGTGGATAGATTTTGTGAAGAGCCACGCTCATGGAAAGCTTCGGATAAACTCCAACAGCCGCCTCTGCCATTTCACGGCGGACAGTTTTAACATGGACCAGAGACAGACGGGGTTCACCAACACACGGCTTCTCTTGCAGCGCGGAGCCGTACAGAGCATCGCCGTTCATCCTCCGGTCGCACCTGGAGCATCCACCGCCGCCAGCAGTTCATCACTCAGTTCTGTGTGCTTGTTGTAATTATACTAGATAACTTTTCCAGAGGTATCTCTGCTATGAGTTAGTGCAAACCGCTAAATTGATATTAGGCTACTCCGTGTAGAATGATGGTATTTTGGTGAAATGGTAGCTAATGTGTCAGAAGTAGCCCAGTTGGAGAGCTCACTGTCTGCTGTCTTTGGTGTCCATTTTTACTGTTACATCTCAGGGGAACATTTAATTTATATGCATCTGTATGTTTCACTCATTGAACAAATAAATTCTAATTCTATACGGTTTTGTTCGGCTTGACATAGCGTCCATTATCTGGGTCGGAGGTAGGCACTAGGCAGCGAGGGGCGGAGCTTCAGCTCCTTCAGGCGACACGCCCCCCCAGTCTCAAGCAGAGAAGACTGCTGATTTTTTCACGATTTCAAAGCCTAATTTAACATACTTGTCGGTGTTATTTTTTCATTCGAATTTGGATGGGTAGTTAATAACACATTATTCTGTGATGTGGCAAACTTAAAACTCGTTTCCAGGTCCACTTTACAGGATCTTTAATTGCCTGATTTCGTTCTTCTTTCTGGTTAATGCACCCAGTCTTGCACTCCTTGAAGCTTTCAGTTGCTTGAGCTTTTCCTCAAACACAGTGTAAGGCTGGGTGTCAAACCTGCCCCCACCTCTCATATGCTAAAGTCTGGAGTTTCTGGACGGTCTCAACTTGATGGCCCTCACACCCCATTCAAGATTTGGTCTGATTGGTTGGTCTTGTGTATAAAGGAAATTGTAATGCATTGTTCTGTGGATTCTTCATCTCCTGAGACCTTCTACCTCAGTTCTCCCTTGTCCTACTCCTTGCTCACCTCTTGCTTTCTCTCTGATTTACAATGATCACGGTAGAGTATAGGTAAGATTTAAAGCTTTCATTTTGTGACATGTTTGCCTTGTAATTGATTTAATTCATTTGCAATGTTATTAAATGGGTATTTCATTTAACCATACTTTGACCATTCTTGCTCTGATTTAACCCATAGAGTCAAATAAGCTTAATTCTATTTGTATTGGCATTATTTGGTTCATGCTAATACACTGTTCAGTTTCCCATCTTCCTTTAAACCATAGGGGAATTTGTTTTGGTTGTTTAGCCAATATTTAACCCCCTACAACAGAATCAGTATCACTCTCCATTTTTCCTTTTTGAATTTCACTTTATGGTTGTCAAACTTTCATTGACTTGCCGCTAGTGTCCATTGTTTTTTTGTCTGGTGAAAATTGTGCGTTGAGATTACAGAGGCAGAAGCGTGAGCCGTGTTAATGCTCCAGTGATTGTTTGTTTCCAGCAGTGTTATGCTGCTCGGCGTTTTGTCCACGTAGAAACCCACAGTACAGTCGATCTGTGGTCAACAGACAGCCGGGTTTTTTGACGAATTGTGGGAGCAACTTTCCTCCTACGTTTTTGTTCCCTTTTTTGTCCTTTGGTTTGCGCTTAGGTCGACGCGCTTTACAAGACTCAGACTCACTCCACAGATTCATTTTCTTTGCTGTATTTATTTACCTTCAGTCTTCACAATCAGATACAGTTTCCACAATTCACGAATTAACGACAGCAGAGCAAAATAAAGATATAACAAAAAAAACAACTTCGACTCACGTATCTGTTCTGAGCTGGTCTTGAAACAGTTACATCTTAAATTTTTCCAACATATCCCTCCTGTTTATCCTGAATAAAATGTGTTATTCCAAAACCACACCTACACACAGTCAATAAAATAAAAAATACATACAAATAAAAAGAATTCATTAAAAAAAAAATATGTGTAATAATCAATAAGTCTATACAGCATTATAGTCTAGTAGTGTGAATGCTTGGACATAACGGGGAAGCCCATGGTATTGGGATAAAAACCCATCATCACTCAGCAGAGTGGTCATTTGACGTCTAATGCATCCACCAACAGACCAGGGGTCTCATTTATAAAGCTTGCGTACGCACAAAACGGGGCTGAAAATGTGCGTACGCCACTTTGCACGCAAAGGTTGTGATTTATAAAAAACAAACTTGACGGGAGAATGTGCGGTCCTCCACACAAACTCTGACCCTCCCGTAGGCCTACGCACATTTTGGAAACAGTTGGAATTGGCGACGGATGACCGTAGGCTACTGTAGTCAGACTGCAGAAAGTAAATGTGGGAAGAACGATTACTCGTAATATTTATATATTTTGTTTTCCTCACACACATTTGACGATGTCTTCACTCAATTTCATCATTATGATGAAAATTAAACCCAGCAGTGTTATTTGCGCTTTTACTGAGTGATAATTGTTCCATAAACACCTTACAATCCAACTCAAATTTTAAATCAAAATTCAGCGCTGTCTGTCTCACCATCAGATTCTCCACTACGGGAGTGTAGGAGGGGGAGATGCCCGAGCCCGACTGCATTGAATACAGGATAACATCACATATCCTACCTTTATATAACTGCAGAACACATTGTATAACTAAATATATTTCTTTAATACTGTGCAGTCGCAAATACAGTCGTTAAGCTCCCGCTCAATCGCTACACTCTACGTCCTCGTTATCAGTCCAGACTTCAATAGACTACTCATCATAACAAAACGCTTTTGTTTTAAAATTGTATCTCGACTCGCAGTATCACTGGCACAGTTGACGCCACTCACACTGTTTTTTTTTATTAGTGATCCACCGGCCACCAAATAATGTGGTTTTCGGGCCTCCGCCAATAGGCTAACATTGTCTGAGAAGTTGTCATGCGCCATGATTCACCATAAAGAACAATCGCATGCCAGGGTCATTCATGAGGTGCTTTGCATTGACCATTTATGGTAAAAAAATGGGCGTGTTTAGGGCGGGGTAAAATGCAGATTCACGTACGCACACTTGTGGGTAGTCTGTGATTTATAAAGGGAACATTGCTTACAGGTGTGCGTACGCACGGTTTTATAAATCTGATTTTTTGGGGGCGTACGCCATTTTAGGCTTTTGGGCGCACGTACACTTTTAGTAAGAATCCTACGCACAGTTTTATAAATGAGACCCCTGGACTTCATCTCAGATCTCCTTCACCACCAAAATTAAATAGAAACAAAGAAATCAATACAGAAATTATCAGGATATAAGAACATGTCTACTTGTTGTCAACATGGTCATCTCTAAATCCATCAACCCTTCAATAAACTGTCAGTCAGGTTTTTCTAAGACAGTCTAAACCTGGCCCTGATTGTGCTCTTCCTCTCCAGGTTAGGTGATAAGCAGTTCCCTCCAGGTCAGGGAGTCATAAACCTCAGTTAACCAAACAAAAACCTGTTTAACCCTTAAGTCACCCCAGATTTTGTCTCCAGATGTACTCCCCTGCAACTTATCTCCATTTTATAGATGACAAAAGAAGCTCCCCCTCCCCCGAAGGTGATCTCCTACAGAGCGGTCAGGACCTTAGGTCAACAGACATTTCTCTCCAGCCTGCTGCTAACTCTTTTACAACCTCTGCATGATAAGACACATCACTTTGGCACAAATCCTGAAATCTCATTACATGTTCTCAATTTCTGTTTCTTTCAACTTTCTGTAGTGCAACCAGGTTTCTCAAAAACAAAACATTAAGCTTTAATGCAACTCCCAAATAACACTTCATCAATTCACATAAATGAAACATTATTGTTATCACCTCTTCCAACAGTCCATAACTGTTCTCAAAACATTCAAACTTCTGCCCTGGAACATAACAAATCAACTGGAACATCTTTACGTAACTGGTAGAACGTATAATGATAGGAGTGTTTGTACCAAAATTTTATTCCACAGAAAAATGTCTAACTTATATCAAGATTAAAACTTCACTTCTGAATCTATTTACTATTTGCATTGTTACCAATGAAACAGTTAAATCATTACATCCATAGTCATAGCACCATTTAGTCCATACGTATTTCAACATACAAAATGAAACGTCATTCCCAAGACAATTCCCATTATTATCGCAAAGTCCAATTTGCTGAAACGGATGCCATAATTATGTATGCATGGTGATTGTATGGTAATCTTCTCATAAAAAATGTAGTCTAGTTGATGAAAATGGCAACCTCAACGCACTGTACTATAGGCACAGCGCAGAGTTTTCTTTGATTTTACGCAGAACGCGTTTCCTTTGTTTGACGCTATCAAACAAAGTTCACGCTTGCAATGACTCACGTGTACCATTCTATCTCCTTTGAAACTAGCCAGGAATGACCCTGTTCACCTCGGGTCATTTCCAGGACTTTACGTGTCAAATCCGTCACCACAATCTCCTTAGGTCAGCGGACCTCTCACTGGATTGAGACAGCATCTCTCTCTTGTCTGTGGATTTCAGAACAAAGTAGACTACACAGTAATTAAAATTACATTCTCACAGAGGTCAGTTGAAAACAACTGACTCGTCATTGGCCCATTCCTGAATCTTTACAACATTTCTTCAGCTCAATAAAGTTCATGCATATTATGTTTTCTCTTTGAAGTTTTTCTTGAATAGTTTGTAAATCCATATGCTGTAAATACTCTTTCGTTATCTCCATCCCTCCTGTTTGAGACATGATTTATCCCATGGCTCAAATCAATACATTTACATTTATGCATTTAGCAGACGCTTTTATCCAAAGCGACTTCCAAGAGAGAGTTTTACAAAAGTGCATAGGTCACTGATCATGACAACGAGATAGCCCCAAACATTGCGGGTAGCCAAACATGAAGCATACATTGTGAAACCAAAAAAGTCCCAAAGGGACGAACAATAAGAGCATGGAGTTAGACAAGTCTTCACTGAGTTTGAGACGGGCCTTTCAATAAAAGAAAGACTCCCCTTTGTAGTCAGACTTATGCCTCAAGAGACGGTGGTGAGTAACTAATCTGACCCAATATCAATGTCCCTTACTTTCTTACAGTGTGACAAGCGTCTCCAAAATGTCCTCTCTGCTATTTTGACTACTTTCTTTTAAAACAGTTCAGTTTAAGACCTATATTGTTTTAGATTCTCTATTTTACCAAATCACACCTCTTTTTGTCAAAGATATAATAAAAACCATTGTAATTTTCCCAAACCAAAATGTAATCTGTATGTGTCTTCAATGAAATATAGACCAAATAATGTTCTTAATGTAGCCATTAACCAAACATATTTCCCCCAACTATATTTTCTATAAAGGTCAGATAGGTAGAACTTCATAACTCGTTTTGCTGCAGTTCAAAACGAGCAATTTATCAGACTTGATAAGTCTTCCCAAATTATTTCAGAACAAAGGTTATAATAACCCTCTTTATGCACTAATACCATTTATTAATACAACATTATCACAGCCTAACTGTTTATCCCAAACATTGTGCCAGGCTCTGATAAAACTCTCAAATAGAACTTAAAATCAAATTACAATCAAGTATATTTTAGTTATTTCCTCTTTCTCATTTTTAACCAAATTGCATCTAATACCTTTATCAAAACTCTTAAAAAAAAACCTGGATTTTACTATTTTTACTTAAAATGTTTGCCCATATACCTTCAAAGTATATTCATAGTTTCCTCTTCAAAACATCAGTGTTTAAACCAATCATCTCTTCACATCCACAAAACGTTCTCTTGTTTAATTTCATAAACTTTCATGATCCACTCTACCAAATCTTTTATGTAACCTTCTAATCACTTCCTCCAAATTTGTCAAATTGCCTTAAATCAAAATAAAACATTAGTGAAAAACACAGCTTCAAAATAACCCAACTGGAAAAGTGCCATCAATTGATTCCATGTCAATGGATATTTGACGTGCACGTGGTTATTAAAATCAGATGTAGACTAGATAGTAATAAAGTTACAATTTCAAATGAAATCAAACCCTTTAAACAAACGACATTCCTTCGCCAAATAAAAACAACCTTCCTGTCTGAACACAAACTTCCCATAACACACAAGGTTGCAATTATCGAATGAATCTCACCGTTTGATTTCAAAATTAACCTTTTACTAGTTATCTGACCCACATTTGAATTTGCTTTACACTATCGTTATCATCATTTTGTTTCATGAAATCCATGTGCGGACAGTTAAAACTGCTCCCAGACCGGCGTCACTCATAATTCGTAACCACGTCAACCAAACAATGCACTTAAGACAAAATATTCCCTTGTTCTTTCTAAACCTTTAAATTCACAATTTAACAAGTGCAACATAAGCCCTTAAAACACAAAACCTTACTCTTTAACTTCTCAAAGGTCTTATCAAAGCATGTAATACAGAATACTCCTTTGAATATTCCTATATTATTCGCCAGACATTAAGCCCTCAGCATGCGTAATGCACGGACAATTCTTCAAATCTCAAATTTGCGGACCAAAACCCAAATGAAAATATTTAATCTTAATATTTTGTATTGTGTATATGGTTTAATGTATTACTCTTCTCACTTTCTTAATTACTCTTAGTTTTTACTTGAAGAACTCAAATCTATCAAAACAATTGTCTATCAGCGCACGTTTCAAACTTGAATCACAGTGCGTTTCAGAACTCAAGACAAACAGCAGCGTGCTTTGGGACAAATCTTTTTTTTCCTTTTTTTCCTTTGAACAACACAGATGGTTGGCGTTTACCTTCTATTCACTTAATTTTGCTCTAGTATAATGAAGAACTTTAGATTGTTGTGTCTATTCCAATATGTAATGATGGTATTCAATGACACAAGTCTGTGTTCTAGAAAGATATAATATCAGCTTTAATACAGCAGTTGGAAATCAACAAGTACAGAGCTCTGGGGTTGTCTACGTTTCCCTAACCGCAACAGAGTTTGGGTTGGTTCATGAAGTCCAACTGGCTATCTGTCCCTGCCCCAGCATATATTATACAGTGCAGTAAAACAAAAACACAAGAAGAGGGTTGAGCTTGTTCTCCTGTGCAGCAGGGAGTTGTTCTTGCCGACGCGTCCCACCTGCTCGGGTGCCGTCTCAGCCCGGTTTCAAGGTTGCTTCTGAAATGGAGAGATTAAGACACAAAGTACAGCCTGCTTCCCACACCCTGTGTGAGACACAATGTTTAAGCCTGAGCACACTTCTAAGTTTATAAGTCATAACTTTAATAAGCACAATACATAACTTTAAGACATGCATCCTTTATAAAGTCGTACGAACATTGTTCCTGTTGCTATATTCACTAGTGCACAGTGCCCGTGATGCATTCGGTGATTAAGATGCCACAAATGTTAATAACTGGAATTATAGATAGTGCCGTGCCTGTGATGCAGCTGGTGATGACAGTTCAAGAATTGTACTGTAATGTATTATACATTCTTTACTCCATAAAACACACACACTTCTCATCCATCTCCATCGTCCTCCCATCTTCCTGGGTGGTGGGACCACCCACCCAGGCTGTAGAAAGTCGTTTTAGGTCTGCCGGCAGGGGCATCCTTTATTGGAGTTTTTTTTTTATTATTTAGGAGAAAGTGCCTGTGAGCTGGGATACTGATGATTTGTGTGCGCTAGCGTGGAGTGCACCTACAGCGTCCAGCAGGTTTAGCGGTGGGCATGAAGGGGCAAGATGTGCAAGCTGTGCGTCGGTGTGTGTGTGTCTGCATGTATATTATTAGCACTCCCAGTCTGAATAGTGTGACTGCATTTGAATGAAGGGCCCTAATCCCTCTGATGTGTGTGTGCTTTGATGTTTTTTGGGGGGGTAACAGAGGTGAGGTGCAGCCTGAATAGGCAAAAGGAGGGAGGGTGTGAAAAAGAACTAAAGCCTGGAAGAGGGGAACCTGGGTCAGAAAGAAAATAATCTTTGGAGGGGAGGAAATTATTTTAACAGTCTTTAATAATAAATGTGAGTTTTTCTGTTCAGGGCCACATTAGAAAGAAAAACTAGCCCTGCAATTACATATTTGATAGCCCACCAAACTGCATCTCTTAGGACGAGTTTTCAGTATGTGTGCAGTGCTTCTGTGTTTTTTACTGATCAAATGCACATCCATTTAAAAATCAAAACACATGGCACTCCCCATATCCCCATAAAATGTTTCAAGTTAAGTATGCCAGGGAAAAGTAACAACGGTCTGAAAATGATGCAGGAAGTGGACATTATTGATTGATTATTATCATGTTCTAACATCTTCCATATTATACAGAAGAATCAAAATGCATTTGTATGCCTGAGATATACAGGGAAACAAACTACAGTACAAGCCCACACCAAATATAACTTTCTCCCTTTACATAGATTTCTGGCTCAATGGATCATTGCCTCAGACCCTGATGTATCTCGAGAGACCGTTGGTGAGGAAGGTAGGGAGAGGGAGAAGAAGTGGTGAAGGAAGGGAGAGGGTGACAGTGTTGAGGAAGGTAGGGAGAGTAAGAGAGTGAGGTTCAGTGAACAACACTGTATCCCAGTCCTGAGCAGGTCTGTCTTCTTACCTCACTCAGCACAAAGAAAGCAGATCTAAGGAAGTTATGTTCATGTGAGTTTTAATTTAATTGACGGGGCATATAAATGTGTTGCAGTTTTTTCCGATTGCTTAAGCACAATTTTGAAAACAGGGCTCACTTTGTCAAAACATAAAACACGATTCACATAACCAGACACACAAGTAGCAAAACACCTCCAATCTTTTGCAAAATGAAACACTTAGTTCAAAACTATACAATAATTTATAAAAACCCAATTCTGTCACCGTATGCCACACACATGGTTCATAAAATTGGACTCTGTTTGAACCAGTTACTCACTATTGTGCACAATTTAAAACACTTTAACAATTGTGGTAGGCCGAAAACTGCATTAAACACCCACTCTAACCTATGTGGCAGATTTAGACAGTAACCACATAAGGTCGAACTAGTTGACCTTAAAATAGGTGGCCACTAAAAGCATAACACTAAGATAGCATCAGTGATGACGCAGTCAGGTAATCAAAATGATCGTCATCAGAGGTCACAATACGAACATTACATATTTGAGTAATGGCTCTTTCGGGAACTTGCTTCGAACATGTCAGGCTGACCTGTTGGTCAGGCGCAAGTACCAGATAGCGAGAGATTAACTAAACAGCAGATAGATTTTGTACGTTCACTGTGGATAAGTAAGGGTCTTTTGGGACCGAGGCAAACTGACATCCTCACAGACAGGGTGAAGGTACAAATTATAGGACTGCCTATCGACTGTATAATGACTGTGAATTAATGTATTAGTTAGATCTTCTCTGGCGAAGAGATCTAAACGAATGTAACCGTTGTTCTTGTGACAATAAAGACAATCTGCATTTGATCTCAGACTCAGCCTCTCCTCTCGACATTCTTGAGAAAGCAACCTGATCAGCCAAAAGCTGACCACTACATTTGGTGACGCCGACGTGATCCAAATCTACATTTTTGATAAAGGTAAGGTTTAACAGAAATCTACTTATCAAAGTGTTAAAATGGTTATTTGAATAAAGAGGCATGAGGAGTGAAGGCTGTCGAGTTCGGATGCAGAATGACTTGTCACAAGAAGAAAATATGTTTGTCAAAACCCCATGTATGTACAACCCGAATGAATGTGATGAATTGAATGTCTATGTGCTAAAAGCATTCTACTGTCACTTAGACCTTTCTTGTCGAAAGCAGTGTCGTTCTAGGGAGGGTTTGATAGACGTGTGAATGTTTCCGAAGACACAAATCTCAGGAGGAACAAGTAATTTAAAGGGGCTTGATCCAAATTAACTTTCAAAACTAGGACAGCGTTAACAAGTCTTAAGGTTTTCGAGAAAACGCATAGAATTCGAAATGTTGTTCAGAAATGCGTACGCATTTGACTAATTGTCTGGTTAGAGTTGCGTTCCAAAACAAGGTCTTGTTGGAAACTTAGGGAGGTGAGAAAAACAAAGTCTATAAGGAAAAATCCCAAATTTAAACGTAATGGACCTAAAAGAACTGTAAATAAGGAAAGAAAGTAGGAACACCAACAAATTCCTTATCCTGGAGAGTTGTTTACCTAAAGGAACGAGGTAAAGCAGAGAACCCTTACAAAAAAGAAGTATACTTCAAGTTTATTTTGTAAGTACATTTACATTTACATTTAGTCATTTAGCAGACGCTCTTATCCAGAGCGACTTACAGTAAGTACAGGGACATTCCCCCCGAGGCATGTAGGGTGAAGTGCCTTGCCCAGGGACACAACGTCATTTGACACAGCCGGGAATCGAACTGGCAACCTTCCGATTACCAGCCCGACTCCCTCACCGCTCGGCCATCTGACTCCCATCTGACTAAGTATACTTAGTATAAAAAGTATACTATTATCATGGTACTTGTATACTAGCAGTGTACTTATTTATATACTATTTTTATATACTATTTTTGTACTAAGTAAACTGAATTGGCCCACTTTTTAGGTCATTTAGTACAGTTTAAAGTACACTTATAGTGTATTTGAGGTTTACTTTTGAATACTGTAAAGTAGCCTGTGTAGTGCACTTTCAGTTCAGAAAGTATATTTCCTAAAGTACTTCAAAGTATACTTTGGAATACTCTAAAGTAACCTGTGTAGTGCACTTTCAGTTCATGAAGTATACTTCCTAAAGTACCTCAAAGTATACTTTGCAATACTTTCAAGTATACTTTCAATTAATGTAAGTACGTCAAGAAGTAAACTTAATAAATGTCAATTTACTCTGATTTACTAATATATTTAAATGTTTAGGGCCCTTCACACGCCGCTGATCTTGCGTCACTTGGCGAGAATGGGGGCCTTCGCCAAATGACACCCAGATCCTTAGTTGAAAGAAGCTAATTATCTTGAAATAATCCAACTCCTCTTATGAAATGTAACACTCATTTAACTCAAGGTTACAAGGCTGACAGACCAGCAACTAATGGAGGCATACTACAACGTCAGATATCTGCAGGAGGAGGCCAAGCGAGCCAGTGCTGCTGTCGGAGAAATTTAGAATGTAAGGTTATATTCTGAAAATACTGGTGCTAGCATTCCTTTGTCAGTAGAGAGCCCTCTTCCCACATGACTTATAGATGACACTAGGCTTACGTAAACAAAATGACCTAGGTTGACCATTATCATACTAGAGGTGCAATAAACCTTATCTGTGTTGAGTGAATCATATGGTCAAGCCTAGGGTCAGAGAACTCTGTAAGTTTCGCCGGTCTCCCAGCATGCGCAACCCACCCTCTCCAGAGGATTCAGAACGCGGCAGCCCGTCTGGTCTTCAATCTACCCAGACGGGCCTCCTCTCCCTCCACTGGCTTCCCATCACGGCCCGTATCAGATTCAAGACACTGGTACTGACCTTCCGAGCGGTGAACGGGACTGCACCCGACTACATCAAGTCTCTCCTCCAGCCTTACACCCCCTCTGGCCTCCCAATGGTGGAATCAACTCCCCACCACCATCAGGGACACTGACTGTCTCCCCACCTTCAAGAAAAGGCTCAAGACGCACTTGTTCCGGGAGTACAACGGCACTTAGGAATGCTTGGCTGGACCTGATGTTAGTTTGCTCCAGGATCACAATGACTCGTATTGAGAGACTTGTTGCTCTTATTGGTTAGTTGTAACGGTTTTAAATTATTGTACTCGCTGTGAAATATTTTACTGTTGATTGTTATTTTTGTTTTTTTTCTACAGGTACACTCTTGCACTTTTTGAGTTTCATGTTGTTTAATTGTAACTTGTTTAACTGCATGCTCTTATGGTTCTTCCCTTTGGCACTTATTTGGTTTTTCACAATGTATGCTTCATGTTTTGGCTGCTCGCAATGTTTGGGGCATCTCGTTGTTATGATCAGTGACCTATGCTCTTTTGTAAAGCTCTCTCTTTGGATAAAAGCGTCTGTTAAATGCATAAATGTAATGTAAATGTAAATGTAAGTTTCCACGTGCACGCGCACTCTGTCTCTGGGATCGATCATATTGACAGCTGATATGCAGGGGAGGAGGCTTCTCACCAATAAATGGTCTTACCTGAAGACTTGTGAACCAGACAAACTTTGTAGCACAATGGCATGTGATATTTTTGTCTCCTCGTGGGCCGGCCGCAAGCAATAAAGCTTTCTTAAACTTGTTCACCAACTGACTGTGCAATGCTTGATAGATTAATATTTCTGACAGCTGCAAATAACCCAAATCCAAATGATGTTGTCACTGATGACCAAGCTGAGTGACCTGTCTGCGGCACCCAACCTCCAGGTACAGGAAGAGAGAATAATATCAATAACCTCTTTTGACAGATATCCTATATCCGCTAAACAGATCCTCAATAAGCTGTGCACCAGGACACCAGGGGGGCGTGACGAGACAAACATGTATCTGCTGGGGAGGAGGGGGCTTGAGGGGGTGGCAGAGGTAGAAAGAAGAACTCGCAAGAAATGCGAGAAAGAAAAACAACCCCTGACCACCCCTCTGCCCCATACAATCCCCCAACTGGCCATGCAAATCAGCTATTCCAGTACGGAGAGGGGAGAAGAGGCCAAATGGTGGGGGGAGGATCCAGGGGATACCAAGGAAACCCAACCCAGCAAAGATAGAAGAAGGTTTGCTGGGGATGTGGAAAACCAGGACACTTCAAACGTGACTGCCCAAAGACAAATGGAGCCCCAGATGGAGCTCCAGTGACTAAGGGCTGGGGACAGCAGCCTAGAGCACACGATTTGTGGGCCCGGCCACAAGCAGAGTTAGTGTTGCCACCATGCTATAAAGGTTTACATTTACATTTTACATTTATTCATTTAGCAGACGCTTTTATCCAAAGCGACTTCCAAGAGAGAGCTTTACAAAGTGCATAGGTCACTGATAACAACAAGATAGCCCCCAAAACATTGCGGGTAGCCAAAACATGAAGCACATATTGTGAACAACCAAAACAAGTGCCAAAGGGAAGAACCACAAGAGCATGTAGTTAAACAAGTTACAATTAAACAACATGAATCGCTATAAGTGCAAGTGTACCTGTAGAAAAGCAAGCAGCAGTAAAAAATATTTAAACAATTTAAATCAGTTACCACTAACCAACAAGAGCAGCAAGGCTCTAAGCAAGAGTCATTGCGATCCTTGAGGAAACTAACATGGGGTCCAGCAAACCATTCCTAAGTACCGTTGTACTCCCGGAACAAGTGCGTCTTGAGCCTTTTCTTGAAGGTGGGGAGACAGTCAGTTTAGTAACGATACACCTTAGGCATGACATGCATCACACTCACCATGTGACCCCAGGTAAGAACACATACACCACCATGGGCCGGTTTTGTTGAACGATGGAAAAGATTTGCATTTAACAATAAACATTTTGGATTAGTTATGCTCTAAAAGTGAAATACCTGCATCCATCCAGCTGACACTATTTTTCCTGCCGCATGAGGTTACCCCCGTGATTGTGAAGCTAAGAACCAATTTGAAACATAGCCATTGAAAGGACTGAACTAACTCTCAGGAGACGAATCTTGTTTCAGGAACCCAGTGGTGTTGAAGGATTTGCTGTGGTGGACAGGATCAAAAAGGTAAAACATTTAAAGTTTAATAATGTCCCCCACTCTGCTTAGAAGCAGAGGAAAAAAGGAGAAAAATAGGTGAAAATATAGCTGCAAGCAGCAATGGGGTGGCCAAGCAGGTCAGATGACCCAGAAGAAACTTTCGACATCCTCAGAAGAGGGTTCCGAGTACACGCAGCAAGTTTGGTGTGAATCCATCAAAGATGTGCTGAGATACGTTTCAACTTTCTGTTTGGCGGCTCTGCTGCCGTTTTCGATTGGCTGTACCGGACAAACGCTTTTGTAAATCTAAAATCATTTTGATAGAGTGATATGAGGTTTGATAGTGTAAACAGATAACCAGTGACATGACAGGCTTGTTGGATTTGGCTGGATTCGCACCTCTTATGTTGCGCTTGCCAGGACACCAACTTATCCTAGTGAGCTATTCTTAGTGCTGGAAATTACTGTGTTCAGTTACTGTGTAAAAATATAAGCAGATTTGGCCCAAGTTTAAACAGCTGTAATTCCGTCCTATGTTGACATGTCAAGCTGATTGTGGTCTGAAGATAATCTGTCCCAAATTTGGTGAAATGGCGGCTGCATCAATTCAGCTGGTATCACATGTTAACATGTGTCAGACACGGGATCGCCCCCTAGCGGTTAGATGACACAACCTTTTGTGGACCTCTTTGGAACAGGGTCCCGAGCACCTGTACCACGTTTGATGTCAATTCAGCAAATATTTCCTGAGATATGATTTCACTTCCTGTTTTGGCGGCTTCATCGCCGGACTTTGATCAGCTTTACCGGAAAAAACGTTTTGAAAATCAAAAACGAGGCTTGTGAGGCTTGATCTGAAGATAATTGGTGCCAAATCTTTGCTTATTGCAGCGCCACCTAGAGGTGAAATGGCATGACCTATTTTGGACCTCTTTAGAACAGGGTCCCTAGTCCCTATACCAAATTTGGTGTCAATGCAGTAAAGAGGTGCTGAGATATGACCTCACTTCTTTTATGGTGGCTTGGTTGACGACTTTTATTGGCAGTTCCAGTCAAAAGGTTTAGAAAATCAAAAAAACAAAAAAACATGGACAAACTTTATAGGAGAGGTAGCGAAAAAACGTTATATTCAAAATGGCGGCCACATCAATTTGGCCACATCAATTTGATGGCTGTAACTAACAAACGGTTGCGAAAATCAAAATGCCATGGGATAACTTTTGTGAGGCTTGGTCTGAAGATCATCTGTGGCAATTTTGAAGAAGATTCAACAAGAATTGTAGGAGGAGAAAATGGCG